>JAHBMJ010000101.1:15956-81255 GCA_018398765.1 Chromera velia | reverse complement strand
CCCCCGTAGTGCACGGGCAATCGGCCTAACGTTGGCCTCCGAACGTTGATATCCTATATAGCATGTGGAAACAGCTTCAGAAAACCGACAACCTCTATTTAATTCCTCGCAGGCGAGTCTGCTGACAAATCTTTCATCTATACAGTTTTTTTGAATTTTTTTCATAAATTATTTTAAGTAGATTAGGGCCTAATATAGGAGTTTCATGAGTGACTTAGAATTTAATAGGATTAATGTCTGTATGGAGTGGATTTATGCCGCCCCACTGGCAGTGCCGAATACTTGGCCGAATGCCCGACATGCACTGAGTGATATTATATGAATTTATATCATCATGAGTCTGCATACAATACTTTAGCAGTCGAGGCCCGGCAGTGGACCACGGGGTGACCCGAAACATAAATCCTATCCTATCCTAAACTGCACTTCATATAGATCATAACAAGATATTAAGATCTATTTACAATACGTATTTTTAGTAGAGTATTAAACGTCTGTGAATCATGTTTATTATAGTCAGCCAACGAGTGACATCCTCAGTGTGTGCCTGTTCTCATACCTGTTCTATGGTCTGCGTCGCTAGTCACGTCGGAACTCGGGAACTTCGGAATGTTCTAAAGTGTCATCTCGAACTTCCTGGCCTAGTCCTAGCCACCTGCCGCACATTACACTTGCTTCGCGGCAGCGTGTAAGTTTCTTTAATGATGACGACGAACGGGCCGCCCTGCTGCCTAGCCTGCTGCCCCCAGATCCACCCACCGCATTTCTGTGACAACCTAGGTGACGGCACGAGACCTCCTAACCAGCCCGAATTCCCCATGAGTCCTTGCCAGGCTCATCCCATCCCATTGAGAATATTGCATCAGATCGAAGAATATTCTCGAGAACACCCATGCTGCACCCCTCCTAGATGAGGCCCTGTCTCTTGAGGTCTTCGAAGGCCCTGAGAGACATGACGTTGCCGTCTGAGTCCTCGCACTCGATCTCCTGCTCTGGGCGGAACGCCTGCAGGCAGACAAGAAAGCGGAGAAGGAGACAGAGACACAGAGAGTGCCTCGATCAGCGGATCCATCAACGAAGGAAGCAGAGAGGACGGGAGGGAAGGACCAGGACGGGAAAGTTCAGTAGAGAGGCGAAGAACGGACAACAGAGACACAGGCTCTAGCTGGAATTTCATTCATTCATTGCGTTCTTTCTCCCTCCCTCCTTTTTCCTTTTGGAATGAAAGGTAAAAAAGCAAAAATGCAGACGGACGGACCCTTCTATTCTCTCTCTCTCTCTCTGTGTGTGTGTGTGTGTGTGTGTGTGTGTGTGTGTGTGTCCGTGTATCTCTTTGAATGGTAAAAGAAAAAAGAGAAGTCATGCTGTCTGTCTGTCTGTCTGTCTGTCTGTCTCTCTCTCTCTCTCTCTCTCTCTCTCACACACACACACACACACAGAGAGAGAGAGAGAGAGAGAGAGATTGATAGAGATGGATAGAGAAAGGAAGAGACAGAGAGAAAAGCACAAAAAGAAGTCGACAAACTGACCAGCTTTCTGACAGTCCTACTGACCGTGTTTTCTGCCTCCTTCTGGAGTTTTTCGTAGAGGTTGATCGCGTCCTCGATTTTTGTTATTTCCTGCAGATAGATGTGTTGATCGATACATCGATCAATCAATCGATAAATGGATGCAGAAAGAAATTAAGGGAATTAGTTTCTTTCAGTCTGACGCACGCACGCACGGACCCCGAGTGGCGGTGACTTAAAAAACGGTGGGAGAGGGGGAAAGGAAAGGTGGCATTGCGCTTTGAACAGATCATGCGGGCATCAATCGGGATCTCAAATGTGGCAGACAGACAGACAGACAGACAGACGAAGAACGAACCAGAAAGAACAAACACAAGACTCAACGCACAGTGACGAGAAAGAGATTGAGGAAAAGATGGATGGACAAACTCCGCAGAGGAGACGACGGAGGAGGCAACGCCGAGGATCACGGGGAAAGGCAAGGAGAAAGCAACGGAACAGTCAGAGAGCCAGTCAAGCCTTGATTTTTGCACAAAAGCGGCAGACACCTGTTTGAATCTCATCTCAGCTGTCTGGTCTGGGTCTGACCTTGAAGTGTGCAGTGTTGGGGATGCGGATGCACTTCATTCCGTACGCGTGTCTCCACTCTTGAAAGTGCCGCTCGAAATTTTTCCTCCCCCAATAAGAATAGTTCCCGCAGATCTCGCATTTGAACTCCTGACCGAGACCATTCAGCTTGTACAGCCAGAACGGCATCGGCCTCCCGTCCCATCCTGCAACAGACACACAGACAGACAGACAGACACACAGACAGACAGACGGACAGACAGACAGACAGACAGTCACACAGACAGACAGACAGACAGACAGACAGACAAAGGAACATACACACACAAATTCTCATTCGAATCGTGAGAGTGGCTGTGCATGAAGAGAGAATGCTTTCCTATCCTGAAGCGATCGATGTACGTCTCTTAGGTCGAAAGCTTGTGCATGCACAGATATCAATGATCAGCACAAACCAGAGCGGAAAGGTCCCAGGGAATCAGAAATTTCGCATACGCACAATGAATGAATGAATGAGCGTGCGGGAGGTGGGGTCAACTGAGGAGACGACGGAGAGAGAGAAAAGAGAGAGAGAGAGAGCGAGGAAGCAATTCCACAAATGCGAGACAGAACTGCACCTACAGGCAGACTGACAGGCAGAAAAATGATACAAGAAATGAAGAAGGAAAATGAGACAGAGAGAAAGGGAAGGAGGAAAAAGGAGCAGACGGACAGACGCAGTGATATGTGAAATGCGTGAACAAAGGAATGCTCGCCTCTCGATTCATTCACCCAACTGACCGATAGGTAAGTTCAGAGGATTGAAAACGGGTTTGTCGTCATCGTCGTCCCCCACCTCCTCCTCCTCTTCTCCCTCGACCCCCTCAACGGGCGCGTCCTCTCCCCCCTCCTCTGAGAGGCAGGCAACAAAAGACACAGACACACAGAAAAGAGAGCAGGAGCAGGCGAACAAATGAGGTCTCTCTTCCATCAAATCAAACAGCAGCAGAGTACAAGACAAGAACATATGCATGCACGGTAGGCAGCATAGCAGCACTGAGGAAAGCAAATGAAAAGAAAGACGTGGAGTCACCCACCCTCTTTGGTCTTTTTTCACCTTACCCTCATACAGCTCTCCTGACTGACCTCGGGTATATGTTTCTTTCTTTCTTTCTTTCTTTCTTTCTTTCTTTCTCTCTCTCCCTCTCTGTGTGTGAGTGTGTGTGTGTGTGTGTGTGTGTATCAACTGATGCTTTCAGTCCTTCATTCATCCACCCATTTGTATGGAGACACGCAATCGCCTTCCCTTTCAGCTCGGGTGTCTCCCTCCACCAGGTTTCCCCTAACGAACTCATTTCCTTCGTTCTCCCCTCTTTCCTGTCCCATCCACACACTCCCTCTCACCTTCTTCTTCGATCGCCGCCTCCAACTCCTGCAGCGTCATCGACTGTCTCTTCTGGATGAAGTTCACCGTGTCCTGCACACACACACACACACGCACACACACACACACACACACGGTTATTCACTCATGCTTCGACAGCCGCTGCGACTGCCTCTCGTTGTGCGCTATGTCTGCTCTCACGCTAAGGGAGACGTCTAAGCAATCTGTTGGCACAACCGACATGTCCTTTTCCTGTCCGCTCTTTCCGACGATGATATGTCTTTGTCGTGTACGCTCTTTCCTCCTCAGACTCTCTCCCTTTCACTCCCCCGCCCGAGACTCCAGACACAGCAACCCCCCCCCACTCTACACACTCCTCCTCGGACACGCAGGGAATCAGATGCATGTACGGAAACAAGGAAGGAAGGAAGGAAGGAAGGAAGGAAACTACCAACCTGTATGGTCTCTCCGAGGAAGTCCTTGTACTTCTGGACGACTGCCTCCAAGAATGCAGTCTTCTTGTCTGCCTGGAGGCTCTCCTCCCTCCGCTTGTCCTGCTCCCCCATCGACCGGGCGGCCATCAACTCCTGGTTTTTCTTGAATTTCTTTCCCTGCAGGCAGGCAACTTGCTTGCAACAAACAATTTCTTTCTTTCTTTCTTTCTTTCTTTCTTTCTTTCTTTCTTTCATTCATTCTTTCATTCTTTCATTCATTCTTTCTTTCATTCTTTCAGACAAGTCACTTGGTTGGTTCGCGCATTTTGCGAGCGGAGTTCATTGCGTTCGTGCAGTTTCCCGGGCCCGGGAAAGCGAAGCTGGTGGACACCTAAACAAAACAGACTGCGTCATATCGCGTCTTCACTAGCCTTCATTTTTCGCTTTCCGGGCCCTTCGCTTCTCCGATTTAGCTCGGAAAGTGTTACGCACACTGACGCACGCTATTTCAGACGGGATTGTAACGCACGAAAAGACCCGGTCTACGCTCCATACAAAGAGACAGTCAGACATGCAACAGACGGAATTTCTGCTCAAAGATTTGTTGGCCTTCCCAGCTTTCTTTCCCGCTCCTGTTTCTCCGTAAGCAGAGGATCCAGACAGTTGTCCTTCTCCTGCCGTCATTGCATGCAGAAGAAAGAAAAAGAAAGAAAGAAAAAAAAGACAAGAGCTGACAAAGAAAGTGAATTCGCTGTGGGAGCGTCACGAGAGAAGACCTCGTTTCACATGCACAGACAGGAAGACAGGCATACGAATCATCACACACACGCACACACACACACAGAGGGGGGGAGGCAGAGGGGGTGCCTGACCTCCGTATGTCCCTTGAGGACCTGTGCAGACGCAAACAGATGGTCTGAGGGAAAGCAGTAGAGAGGCATCTCCCTCGTCAGCTGTTCCCACCCCGCGATGGTTCTCTCCCCCCACCTCTTCTCGAAATCCGCCTTCAACTGCTCTTCTGCCTTCCTGCCGTCTGCTAAAGGAAAGAGCCGCTGGAAGAATCCTTGCAAGTACTCCCCCAGGGCCCTCACGTATGCTTCGTAGTCCCCGTCTCTGTACTTGCAGTGCCGCGGCACCTCGTGGAACCTGCAGCTAGCGGGGGGGGCAGTTCGCGTGTGAGTACAGGAAGACAGGAAGACTGCCTGCCACCAAAAAGGGTTGGTTGGTTGGTTGGTTGGCTGGCACAAAAGGGGGAGAGAAGAGAAACAGGGGGAGGGATCTCTGCAGAGAACTTCCTTCAAGCACGACTCTGCGGGTGGGTGAACCAATCGGACAGCAGAACACCCAAACAATGGCAAAAGGGGCAAGCAAAAAGAAGTGTTTTTTTCTTCCTTTGTTTCGGACTTTTCATTGCTCCCCCGTCGTATGGTCTCTCCCGTCCACTTTCAAGAGGAAAGCACTCTTTCGAAGTAAAAGACAACAAATGAAAAAGCGCATACAGATGAGAGTAAGTCAAAAGCTCAGAGATTTCTCTGAGGCAGCTGAGGAACAGACTGACCGATCGAATTCCTTCAGCCAAGTGACGTGGTCAATCTCTCTGAAAGCCACCTTCGCGATCTCCTCATCCTCTTCTGCCTGCCAGAGGGCTTCCCTTCTTTTCTTTCTTACCATCTCTTCCTCTTCATCTGCATGCGAGTGGGACGTTCCGTTTACCCCGTTTCTTCGATCGTTCTCCTCTTCCTCTAGCATTGGAGCATCATCCTCCAACATCTTTTTCTCCTTCTCCTCTCTCTCCTTCTCTTCCCTCTGCTGCTTCTTCTCTCTCCACTTCTTTCGAATACGGGCAACCTCCGCCTGCTTCCATTGGGTCTCTCGATACTGCCTGTACTTCTTCATATTCGAAAACACACTATACAGCCCCTGCATGTCCACCCTCTTGCCCATGTCCTCCTGAGGGGAGAACGCCTTCGACACAGGCCCCTGCAAAAGTTTGGGTGCAGTCAGAAGGCCGTCCTCTGTGGCAGATGCGCCCCCTGTGTAGGCCATGGTGAGGAAGTACTGCGCGTCTCTGGTCTCTGGAAATGCATTCTGCTCTGCGAACTTTCTGTGGTAGTCTCTCACGGTCTTCAGCTGGTCGTAGAAATTCGCCCACACACTGTCGGGACCCTTCGGCCGTCTCCCCATCAAAAACGCCAATTCCTCCCGTCTCGCACCATCCCCGTCTGCGTAGATGTCGAGACACTGTAGACAACCAGAATGGGAGGCAAGACAATAAAAGACGGGTATAGCTCAAGAGGAAATTGGGGGGAAGAAGACGCAGGAAGAGTTGAGAAATTAACCGGAAATTCCAAAATTTTTCTATCTGCTTCCGAGTCTTTTTCGATGTCATGAAAGAAAAGGCACTTCACAGATTGAATGCTTTCCGAACGCTCACACAGGTGCGCATCCATCCTTTTTGTGGCATGCATGAGGGTGGTGTAAAAGCTTGTGCGGTTCCCCTTTCCCTTTCTGCGTGTGCTGACTTACTGTTTGGGCTTTGGAGACGGCCATCTTCAGCAGGTAGGCAATCGCATGGTCATACGCAACCCTTCCGACTTTCCTTGTGTTCTCTGCCCTCTCTGTCAGGATTCGTGCGATGGCCTTCTCGATAGACTCGATGTCCTCGTGGGAGCCCCTCAAGGACTCCAGCACAGTCCCAGACATCCTCCCTCTCTGTCGTTTCCTTCTCCGTCAAGTCAAGTATTCAACTCAAAGAAGGTTCTCGAGCATGTGGTGTGTGTAATTGGGCCGAAAGATGGGCGCAGTTTTGTGATTGAAGCTGGTACGTGAGGGAATCAATTACGCTGGCATCAGTATGTGTGTGTGTGTGTGTGGAGAGAGAGAGAGGACGACTGGCCTCACAAGATCTCAGAAAATGATCGATCAAGCTCGAATTTCAGTGGTGCATGCAAAACTTTGCCGTGGCCCCCGGCCATGGTATCTGTTAAGGCCCTTAGCCGCACCTATGGAAAAAAAAAAGTCGAATTACCAATAAATCGGGTTACATTTGCCTTTCGGGACCCGCGCTTTCCGGCAACTGCATGTACAGCGCGTGCATGGCGAACATACACCTTTTGTCTAACCTTGATGTATCGGTACATATGCAAAAACACACATGGAGGGGAATTGTACGTAGATTCGATCATCTGTGTAGTTTTCAAGGAAGGCGATAAAGCATACCGTCTAAGTGAAGCTGTTCTGAATTTCTCCGTTGTTTGACTATGCTACCAAGCTTAGTGGCAAGTTAAGACATGCCGCCTTACAGAGTCAGGAGTAAGCCGCACCACGACTGAGTGCGCTTAACAAAGAGGAAAAACGATTAATTAGCCGCACCTATGGAAAAAAAAAAGTCGAATTACCAATAAATCGGGTTATATTTGCCTTTCGGGACCCGCACTTTCCGGTAATTGCATGTACAGCACGTGCATGGCGAACATACACCTTTTGTCTAACCTTGATGTATCGGTACATATGCAAAAACACATATGGAGGGAAATTGTACATAGATTCGATCATCTGTGTAGTTTTCAAGGAAGGCGATAAAGCACACCGTCTAAGTGAAGCTGTTCTGAATTTCTCCGTTGTTTGACTATGCTACCAAGCTCAGTGGCAAGTTAAGACATGCCGCCTTACAGAGTTAGGAGTAAGCCGCACCACGACTGAGTGCGCTTAACAAAGAGGAAAAACGATTAATTAGCCGCACCTATGGAAAAAAAAAAGTCGAATTACCAATAAATCGGGTTATATTTGCCTTTCGGGACCCGCATTTTCCGGCAATTGCATGTACAGCGCGTATATGGCGAACATGCACCTTTTGTCTAACCTTGATGTATCAGTACATATGCAAAAACACATATGGAGGGAAATTGTACATAGATTTGATCATCTATATAGTTTTCAAGGAAGGCGATAAAGTATACCATCTAAGTGAAGCTGTTCTAAATTGTTCTGTTGTTTGACTATGCTACCAAGCTCAGTGGCAAGTTAAGACATGCCGCCTTACAGAGTCAGGAGTAAGCCGCACTACGACTGAGTATACTGGACAAAGAGGAAAAACGGTTAATTTGATCTGCAGGAATCTCTTTTTACTCGTCTTCTTTCTCTCTACTTGGCCCCTCTTGTCGTTCTTCAGCACCTAGTTTTTCGACTTCCTTTTACCTCCACTTGAGGATTTGAGACACAAAATACTGTCTATATATAGTGTGTATCGCTGTGGATGCTGTACTATTCGCTTTGAAATGTTGTGGAGAGGCTCACCACATATAGGTCCAGCGCTTGGTGAGTTCAAGAGGGAGAGATGTGAACAGAAGCCGTTTGGGCCTGTGGATAAAGCTAGGTAAGCAAGTGTGTGAACAGAAGCCGTTTGGGCATGTGGGTGAATGTTTGGGCGTGCGGGTGCATGGAGAAAGAGGAGTATAGAAAGGAAGTATGTGCAATAACAGAATCCGCTTAGGCCTGCAGGTGGATGAATGAAGGGAGACGGAGAGAACGAGCATGTTTATGAGTATGTATGAGTTTGTGAACAGAAGCCGTTTAGGCATGTGGGCGAGACAAGGAGAATGAGTGTGTGAACAAAAGCCGCTTAGGCTCGTAGATGAATGAAGAGAGATCAATTGTGTGTTATTGAAGAAAAGCCGCTTGGGCTACTGGTTAGGCCTGTGGATGAATGAAGAGAGATCAAGTGTGTGAACAGAAATATACAGAAGCCGCTTGGGCCTATGGATGAGTGAAGAGAGACAGGGAGAACGAGCGTGTGAACAGAAGCCGTTTGGGCATGTGGGTGAATAAAGGAAGACAAAGAGATACAAAGAGAACGAGTGTGTGAACGGAAGCCGCTTGGGTATGTGGGTGAATGAAGGAAGACAAGGAGATACAAGGAGAGTGAGTGTATAAACAGAAGCCACTTGGGCGTGTGGGTGAATAAAAGGAGACAAGGAGATACAAGGAGAGTGAGTATGTGAACAAAAGCTGGTTAGGTGTACAGGCAAAGAAAGAGAGACAAGGAGAATGAGTATGTGAACAAAAGCTAGGAACAGGAGCCGTTTGGGCCCATAGATGAATGAAGAGGGATCAATTGTATGTCATTAAACAAAAGCCGCTCGGGCTTATGGCTAGGCCTGTGGATGAATGAAGAGATATCAAGTGTATGAACAGAAGCCGCTTGGGCCTGCTGATAAATTAGGAGAGTCTCAGACAGGGAGAGTGAGTGTGTGGACAGAAGCCGTTTGGGCGTATGGGTGAATGGAGAGAGACAAAGAGATACAAGGAGAGCGAGTATGTGAACAGAAGCCGCTTAGGCCTCATGCAATGAATCAATGAAGAATAATGAAGAGAGACATAGAGAGCGAGTGTGTAAACAGAAGCCGTTTGGGGCATCACGACGGTATAGGTGCATGAACATAGATAGGGAAAGCGAGTGTGTGAACTGGTGTGAACAGGCTAGGTGAACAGGAGCTGGTTGGGCGTGTGGGTGAATGAAGAGGGACAAGGACTCGCACAAGCATGTCAGCAGAAGATATTTGCATGGGCGTGTGGGTACCTGAATGAATAGAGACAGCCTGTCACTAAGAGAGAATGAAACTCAGTGTATAAATAGAACTTTAAGCCGCTAGGGCCTGTGAGTAAATAGAAATAAACAAAGAGAGACGGAGAGAGCGAGTGTATGAATAAAAGCCGTTTAGGCATATGGATGTGAGAGTGTTAATGGAAGCCGTTAACTTTGGGCATGTGGGTGAGTGATCGAAGAGAGACAAGGAAAATGAGGGAGTAAGTGAGTGAATAAGTAAGACAATGAGTGAGTGAATTAGTGAAAAAAGCAAGAATGACTTAGTGAGTCAGTGACCTAGTCAGTGACTAAGTGTGTTGGTGAGTGAGTAAGTGAGCACAATTAACTACAACAACTAATACAGCAAGCATAGCAAGCGCATAGTTTGGGACTTGTATAACATTGTGTTCAAACATTTTATAGACTAGCTCACAGTCTCAGTTATAGCTAGATAATTTAAAAGAGCAAGTTGATAATAGAAGGCGTATATAATGTTTGGCTACTACATATACTACTATGCTACTACTAGAATGACCAAAATATAAATAAAAGTAAATGAAAGAAACATTACAGCATGTGTGTCTGTATATAAAAGACCTATATATTAACTCCATAAATAAAAAATAAAAATGTAAGTAGATGTAAGCAGGGAGCACTGTGATTTTTTTTTTTAATAAGCAAAAATAAGTTGTTAAAGATTTATCAGTAATGTATTGCTGCGGTTACAATTTCATTTTCTCTTTCACGTTTGACCTCCCTGAACGTAACTACCACTTGATAGTTCAGGCCGCATTTTTGAATAAGCTTGAAAGTCCGTGCCGCAAGTGCGGATTATTTATGGTGTCTTGAAAGCCAAAGCCGCATATCTGGATGGTGTCTTGACCGTCTACGCCGCAAGCGTGGATGGTCTCTTGAAAAAAGATGCCGCAAATAGAGATGATCTTGATTATATTTTTTCAAGTAGCACTTAGGTTCAGGGAGGTTTCACGTTTATTCACGTTAACACCGTGTGTTAGCGAAGTCCTTGTACGTCATTAATTTTTTTATTAGCAAACGTATCTAATAGCAAAGCTCTTCTTATTTCTTCTTCTCAACCATCTTAAAACCCGTCCAGCCGTCTCCGGCCCTCTACGGCATTTACAGATACCTCGGCTACGCCTTTGCGCAGCCAACAACCGTGATTGAGGGTTTTGTCATGCACCATATATTAATATGTATTAATATGGGAAGGGGAACCTGTTGTATGCATGTACCACGATCATGGACGCACCTCTCAGTGCTCTCACCCCATCTCACCCCTGGGGGCCACGGCATGTCCCGTAGGGACATTACAATATGAATAATATACACCGCGAGTCCTCGCGGGACTCACATGCAGTCTCACACAAACCTTTGTACATTCTATAGGCTATAGGGCTTTCCGGGGCCGTTCGCACGCTTGCGTGCGTCAGATCAGGGTGCCCGAGATTCGAGTATGATTCGAGTAGAGTCTCACATGCATGCGCTGACTCAGAATCGTAATGATCGAATCGTATCACCGACGGCAGACATTGAAGACAGCGTGCTTGACATCTGCACCATCGATTGCATGGTGCTGCGAATTGTAGACGGTCTCACCTGTCCTCAAGCCCCCTCACATCACCCATAAGATTGATTCAAGTCTGATATTCTGGAGGTGCGAGACGGACCTTCTAGCTCTTGCTGTATCCTTCCTGTCTGGCTCCACTGAACTGCGCTCGCTGCAGTTCCGACCCCAACTCGAAAGTCCAGAATGACGAAAACAGTGTTGGTGACAGGGGCGACGGGCTTCATTGCCGCCCACATTGTACAGCAGCTGTTGGAGAAGGGCTACAAAGTCAGAGGGACAGTTAGAGATCCTCAGGTCTGTTTGCACGGATTTTCGCTTATCCCCAAACCCTGACTACCTACCACGGAGTTTTCTCTTTTTCTAGGTTGGAGAAGGCAGTTGACTAGCTCTCTCTCCAGTCAAAGCCAGCGCTTTCCTTCCACCGAGTCCCATTGGAAATCCTGTACTTATCTCTGAAGCAGGCGCTCACTACCTTACTGCTTCCCTTCAGACCGCCTTCCTGTCCATTCATGTGTGTCTGTGGTGGTCTTGCTTCCTGTGTGTCTCTCTGGAAATCTTGGTCCCCCGTCTACCTCCTTGAAAGTATGCCTTCTCAGCTAGTTTTCTCTCAGTTTGCTTCTTTGTCTCTCTCTGGCTGTTCGCATCTCCGTCTATGTCTCCTTCGTTTCTCGTGCAGAATGCGAAGTCTGTGGACCACCTGACGTCCCTCCCGGGGGCAGACAAGAATTTGGAGTTGGTGAAGGGAAATCTGAACAGTGAAGAGGGCTGGCTAGAGGCCTGCACGGGGTGTGAAGTCGTCATGCACACAGCGTCTCCGTACATCCTTCAGGTGAGCCTGAGAAAGTGCATACGTGCACTCAGTCTCTCTCTATCTGCCTATCTGTCTATCGGAAAGGGCTTCATGCGAACACAGCTCGTGCTCGTTCACCCTCCACATACAAACACACACATACGCAAACGTCCACATTCACACAATCCGTGAATGGAAGAGAAAGTGAGGAGAGATGGCGGCAGGCTTTTCGACGTGCTGAACCCTTTTCAACTTCTCTGTGTCCGCCTTTCCCGAACAGAACACCGCGCGAAGACAAGCTAGTTACTAGAGCAGCACGCAGACCGAAGGAAAAAGAACCAACCTGTGCATGCATGCAGGTGAACGATCCCCAGAAGGACCTAGTGGACCCCGCAGTGAATGGCGTGAAGTTCGTCTTCAAGGCCGCCAAAGAGGCCGGTTGCGTGAAGAAAGTCATTCAGACCTCGTCGGTGGCTGCCATCGCCGACGAGTTCGATGACGGTCAGTTAGGTATTGAGTTTTCTTTCTCTCCATCTCTCCCTCTCGTTCTTTCTGTTTCATTCATTCATTCATTCATTCATTCATTCATTCACTCGTTCTTTCTGTCTTTCTTTCTTTCTTTCTTTCTTTTTTTCTTTTCTTTCTTTTCTTTCTTTCTTTCTTTCTTTCTTTCTTTCTTTCTTTCTTCCTTCCTTCCTTCTCTTTCTTTCTTTCTTTCTTTCTTTCTGTCTTTCTTTTCTTTCTTTCTTTCTTTTTCTTTTTTTTTTTTTTCTTTCTTTCTTTCTTTCTTTCTTTCTTTCTTTCATTCATTCATTCATTCATTCATTCATTCACTCATTCATTCATTCATCCATCCATTCATTCTCTCTCTCTCTCTCTGTCTCTGTCTCTCTCTCTCTCTCTCTCTCTCTGTGTGTGTGTGTGTGTGTGTGTGTGTGTGTGTATGTGCGTGCGTGCGTGTGCGTGTATGTGCGTGCGTGCGTGTGTGTGTATGAATGTCTCTGCAGCCACGTTGATTCTTCTTTCTTTTCTCGTATCCCCCCTGCTCGAGTTTTGTGCCCTTGGTGACTTCTGTGTGGAATTTTCTGTTGTCTGTGTTTGTGAGGAAGACAGAAAGAGAGAGAGGGAGAGGGGGAGAGAGGAGGGAGCATCTGTATGCGTTCGTCGTTCAGAGATCATAAGTGCAACTGACTCTTTTCTTCTGCGTGTGGCTATTTTGGTTTCTTTGTTGCCTGACTACTGATTGGTCACAATGTGGCCCTTTGACTGATTACGGTGCTGCTGCATTGATTAAAAGAATTGCAATCAATGCCTGCGCATGCAGACACGGTCTACGAGGAGTCCGTGCCTGAAAAAGAATTCTGTATGAAAGTAAAGGCATTGATTAAATTGCAATGCGCATGCAGACACGGTCTACGACGAGTCCCACTGGAACGACCGCTCCTCCCTGACCAGGTCCCCTTACTACTACTCAAAGACGCTCGCAGAAAAGGAGGCACACGCGTTTGTGGAGAGGGAAGGGAAGCCGTTCGAACTCGCAGTCATCAACCCAT
Organism: Chromera velia; assembly: GCA_018398765.1. Taxonomy (NCBI): domain Eukaryota; family Chromeraceae; genus Chromera; species Chromera velia. The sequence goes on along the minus strand of JAHBMJ010000101.1, from coordinate 67,868 downwards.
TCGCTGTGTTGGGACCTTCTCTGAGGGGGGACATCAACCAATCTGTTGCCTTTATCGAGTACGTCCGTCAGTCAGTGAAGGAAGGAGGGAAGGACTCTTTCGAACAAACCAAACAAAAGGGATGGGAGGGTGAAGAGGGAGAAAAGAAAGCAGAAAGCACCCAGCCGGCGTGTCTTTTTTTTCTTGTTCGTTTGCTCTTCTGTTCAGTCTGCGGCAAGACAGGAGACGGAAGCAGCGGCTGATGCATCATTGATTGCACCGTTGCATGACTCCATGCAGGCGCATCATGAAGGGGCAGGACCCCGCTCTGCCCCCAATTCGTCTCGGCACCTGTGACGTTCGAGATGTCGCGGCTGCACACGTGATGGCGATGGAAAAGGACGTTACCGGCAGGTGAGAAGAAGAGGAACGCAAAAAGTGGTACCAACACATGTTTACACGTATGCCAATTGACACCACCACCCCCTCCCACATACACGTCCGTGCGCTCATTAATGCATGCACATCTACATACACACACACGCCTAAAGATAGAAAGAATATGCGAAACGTCATCAGCGCGTCATCACTTTGGAGGTGGGGGGATGAATGAAGGAGATGGGAATTGAGAGAGGTAGACAGAAACAGAGCAGACTGAATGCGCGGACTGACACGAGAGAGAATAGAACGGAGGACGATGATGCATGTCGGCAAGAGGCGCAAGGGAAAAAGAAAAAAGAGTCCGTGCAGCAAAACCGTCTGCCTCACTGCAACTCGTTTTCTGTGTCTGCGTGCTCGCCTTTAGTCAAGCCTTGCTGCGTGCCTGAGTGTCTTTCTGACTCACTTCCTGTCTTTCTGTCGGTGTGTCTGCCTGCCGGCCTACCTATCTGAGTGCTTGTCTACATGCCTTCCTTATCTGGCTGTCTGTCTACCCACTTGTCTCCTTGCTTATCTGGCTGTCTGTCTACCCGCTTGTCTCCTTGTTTGAGGCGGCTGTCTGTCTACCCGCTTGTCTCCTTCCTTATCTGGCTGTCTGTCTACCCGCTTGTCTCCTTGCTTGAGGCGGCTGTCTGTCTACCCGCTTGTCTCCTTGCTTGGGGCGGCGGTCTGTCTACCCGCTTGTCTCCTTGCTTGAGGCGGCTGTCTGTCTACCCGCTTGTCTCCTTGCTTGAGGCGGCTGTCTGTCTACCCGCTTGTCTCCTTGCTTGAGGCGGTTGTCTGTCTACCCGCTTGTCTCCTTGCTTGAGGCTGTCTGTCTACCCGCTTGTCTCCTTGCTTGAGGCGGCTGTCTGTCTACCCGCTTGTCTCCTTGCTTGAGGCGGTTGTCTGTCTACCCGCTTGTCTCCTTGCTTGAGGCCAGCCCTCCTCGCTCTCAGCCTGACTGCGTGCCCGGCCGTGTGTTGCATATCGTGCCGGACTGCATTTGAAGTTTTCACACCACGAGAGTATCTGCTGATGTCACTGTCTCTATTACTTCAATTGGTTCGTTTATGTTTTTCCTTTTGTTTCCTCTGCTTGAAAACAGCACATTCATCTCGTACGCCTATCTCCCCTTCAGGTTTCTGATCTGTGAGGGTGTCTACTCTTGGAAGGAGGTGGCAATGAAACTGAAGGAGAAATACCCATTCCACCCGATCGCCACTCAGGTCGCCCCCTCACCTCTTGTCAAAATCGTCACCTACTTCACGCAGCCGGCAGCAGAGAGAACATTCGTCTTCCTCTCACTCAACAGGTCGGTCGGTCCGTCTCGACGTGGCACTTGTCTATGCCTGTACGTTCAGTAGCACATTACTATCGCGTCTACATTTTCTACTCCTGCCTTTTTGCGTATGCCTAGCTAGTGGAGTCTCCGTCGTGTTTGTGTGAATCACGAAAGTTTCTGTCGAGTTCGTCGAAAGAGAGGAGAGAGTATATGGCAGACAGCGTTTTGTCTTGCTCCAGGTGAGCAATTACCGGGTATGTGTCCTGTTACTTCAACGCCTGTGCGACGTACTCTTTTCGTCGATCGGTCCCATGCACCACTGCAGGCAAGTCCGTCTGGACAACTCTCGATCGAAGGAGGTGCTGGGGCTCGAGTACACAGAGTTCGGAAAGACCGTGGAGGACACGGCGGCAGACCTGGTGAAGAACAAACACGTACCTGAGATGAAGGAGAGGCCAAAATGGTTCGGTCTTCTCTGACTTTATTTTTTTTCGTCAGCTCTTTTGTTTTAGTCTGTGCGGGAGCAAAGGCCTGATCCTTGTCTCTCAAACGGATCGTCTGTCTCTTCCTTCGTTCATCGATGAAGGGGCCGGGAGCGGGAATAACCAAAGAAAGGCCAGAAGGAAAGATTGTAGAGAAGAAGGAAGGGAAGACGTTGAAGGAACCGCAATGTGGAATGTCTACCCACACTGTCCTTCTTTGTTCTATGGGAGCTCTGGATACTGCACAGTAATTTGCTGCATTCTTCCACTTTAGTCACTGACTCACTGTCTCACTCACCCACTGAGTGGCTCTTCGGCAAGTAATTCTATGTGCCAGTGAGAAGACACAAGTGAAAAGTAACACACACGAATTGAGAATAAGCTAAAATTAATGCCTTGAACTAGGCCTTGAAGGTAGAGGTTGCATCTATGGGACGGGATTTAAGGGACGGGACTAGGGACGGGAAATTCTCCGGGAATGTATTGGAATGCATGAGTCTGGAACAGAGGGGGGGGGACCTAGGGGGGGACTCAAAACTTCTGTGGAGGCGAAAAGCTGAAAATTGTTTTATATTACATCCTAGATAATATCGTATATACGTGACATAATCTAGGACATAGTACGTTTGATTATAGCTAGGTTATATAATATAATATGTATACATCTAGAAAGCTAGCTAGAAACTTAGTAGAAAGTCTAGTTGTATGACTTACCAATCAGTGATAAGTAGTGATAAGTGATTTATTGGTGCCCTAGAACACTGTCGCACACCAAACGTTAGACCCCCATTTACGGGTCGATTGATTGATTGATTCGTCTTGCACTAGGTTTTCCCCCTACGTTTATCTGTTATGAAATATATGGCCATGCTCGCGATGGTTAGCGATGGCGTACGATGAGGACATTGCGGAGGTTTACCGGAGAATGTATTTAATTTATACGTTTAAGTCAAAAACCTACTGAAAAACTAAGTTGAAGTTACTGTGGCTATACCGTGGACCTGGCAGTCTAGAGATCTAAACCTATATCATAACAAAAGATGTTGTATACAGGGAGTAAGCGGTTGCTATAAACGTACAGAGAATATTAATATAGGTGCACCCGAGTCCATAGACTGTCAGTTCAGGCTAGAGGAAACAGACCGCTTTATGAGGCCAGAGAGGAATAAATGGATACATTTCACCTCCACAAATGGAAATAGATGCCGTGGCCCCCGCCCGTATAAGCACGAACGGGACAGCCAGGACGGATATGCCGAGACCAACGCAAGGTCCATGCGAGACGCAATACAGCGGCACGCAACAAAAGAATAAATAAATATAAATTAATAAAGCTAATTCTCACCCTTTTTTTGGCTAACAATCTTAGGTGATAAACAACTATTGCTTAGGTGTTGCACAAAAAAAATGAAAAAAAAGAAATAAATACTTAATCTTATAATTATTAAATTATTCTTTTTTATACCTACAGTTTTTTACTCTTTTTTTTCTGTGATACGCCTAGCTAGCAGTAGACACTGAGTTAATAAAGAGAGGTTAATAAAGACAAAAAATAAACTAGATAGGACAAAAAAAAATAAATATGTATACAAATCACTCCTAGACATCAAATCAAATCAACTGTGAAAACTTATCACTATGTGTCTATGCTATGTATACATGATATCTGGGGGGAGTATTTGTATGTATGCATCAGCAGTACATTGAATTGAGAAGCAAATTTAACTAGAAAAATTAGTAAAAATTTAGAAAGCAATTTAAGCGAATGCTAGGTTGGCGACTTTCTAAGTCATTTTACAAGAAAGTTTGCTCATCATCAGCTTCCTTTCGCCCCCCTGCTAGCACTCGCAGGATCACGGTTCGCGTCAGCGAGACCATCCAAATCCATCCGACTCAGCTGCCGCTTGCGTCCAGACTCCGTACGCACATGCGTGCCCGAGCCCGAGCCTAAGGACAAGAGTCTGCTCGCTTCTTCAACTTTCGCACTGTGACTGTGTGTGCGATTCTCACGGTCCCCCAGTGGATGTGATAAAGGCTTCTGGTCGGAGTCGCGGGTCTGCGGAGAGCCTGAGCCAAATATGGGCGACCCCCCCTCCTCCCTTCGCAGGCGCGTTTTCTCTGAACCCCCTAACCCCCTGGCAGTGCCCCCCGAAGCCGGGGAGTGCCTTGGTGCTGCTGCTGTTGGGTACACGGGAGGCGTCACCGCAGTGCGAGCAGTGAGCCCAGACAACCCTTCCGTCTCCCTCTCCCTCTCTCTGCCACTGTGTCCCCCCACTGGAATCTCCTCTTCAGCAGGAAGGGCGAGAGAAACCGGATGGTGAGAGGTAAGAGGGTAAAGGGAAGAATGCGCCGCTGGCTGTGGGGGGACTGGGGCTGCATCAGGAGAGGCGGAGGAGTGGGCGGTGGTGAAAGAAGTATTCAGAGAGGATTCAATGCGAGCCCCTCCATGCACCCCGCGAGGAGGTCGAGACAACGGCACTTGCATAGTGTGGTTTCGATTCCCCGTCTCTCCCCCTCCCCCCCCAGAGGACCCCCCTGTGGACAGTCCCCCCGGAATTCGAACAACTCGCCCCGGGTGGGGCGGAGGGGAAAGCTCAGGTGCCAGGGGTACGCCCTGAGAGGGCTCGTGCGGGTCCCATGGACGTGCGGATGCAAACAGTGGCGCAGGAGCAGGGGCCACACCGGCTGCTCCGCCTGGCGTGCCACGACCTTTTGCCCGTCCCCCACGACCCTCCTTCTCCCTTGTTACCCCCCTTCTAGCAGAAGCCTCCAAAGCCAAACTTGCTGCATGGAGAGACGCAACTACCCCCTCCTGTCCCCCCCCTGTGTTTGCATACGAGGGGGGAAACGTGCTGAATGGCTGATCACCGAGAGCGCCCTCCTCCTCTACTCCCCCGTCTCCCTCGTCCTCGTCTTCGACCGGAAAATTTTGAAATCCCTTCTCTGCCCCTGCCTCTACCATCGCTTGCATGACAGCTCTCTGACTGCCGAGTCTCTCCCTCTCCCTTTCCTCACTTGCGACTGCAAACAACTCGCTCGATGCCTCCAGCTGAGCCTCCACCAAACTCACGCTGCCCATCAAGTCTGCATGGTACAGAGAGTGGAAACACGGGGGACGGGAGAGACCAGCCTGCAGGGCACCGCCACCCCCCCCCCGGACAGAGTTCGAAGCCGCCACTGCGTGCATCCCCCTCGGCTGGCAGCTGCGTCGGGCCGTCTCTGCCAAAGACATTTCTTGTGTGCCGTCTCTGCCTGCACCCCCCCTTGGCTGCCCCCTTGTAAGGAGGGCGCCTTGGAGAACGGGGGACGTCTGAAGGGGGGTGGCACCTGCGGACTGGATGGGAGTCCCTGAGGGGGGCGCCCCCTCCGCTTTGAGGTATCGACCCTGTTTCGTTTGGGGCCTCCGGGGTGATAGTACAGACGATGAAGGGGGTGTTCCGATAACAGCGGCTGGGGTTGGAAGATGAGAGTGGGAGGGGAGCCCCCCTCTGTGGGTGGGTGCAGCGGTATGGGCCTGAATGGCAGGGCCCAGAATGGAAAAGTTGTCGGGGAGGTACCCGTGGGCTTTTGCCTCTGCTAGCGCCATGTGGCGTGACTGAAGCAGAAGCATCTTTGCATTCCACACACTTGCAAGCTTTCGAGACTTGTCGTTGATTTGGGGGCTGAAGGTACACTCAGGGGGGAGGAGGGGGTCAGAGATTTTCGTTGGCATCGCTTGCCCCTTTGCCTTCGTTGTGCCTCGCTGCTGAGGTGTGTGCCTCCCTCCCTTGTCGCCCAAACTTCCGGGCACCAACCGCGTCCGTGTGTGCGCGGATCTGTCGGGTACCGTTTTTGTGTGTGCACCGTCTCTCGTACGTCTGTCTCCATCTGTATCTGCAGGTGAATATGAATACGTCTCTCCCTCCTCCTGTACATATGATGATACTCGGTGAGAGACTTGCCCCCTCTCCTGCTCAGGCAAATTCTCATTCCCCTCTTCAAAAAGCACCTCACCGTCCAATTCCTCGACTTCACCTACACCATCTCCCCTCTCACCTCTCCGATGCTTCTGCTGATGGTGTGACAGCATATCTCTCGACAGGTCGAGAGACGCCACTCTCACCCCCCCACTTCCCACTCGTCCTCCGTCTCCTCCTACCCCTGCTGCCGAGGCAGAAGGACTCAACTCAGCCTGCCTCAACCTCGCGCCTCCTACCCCTCCTGACTGCACAAACGGACTTTGATTACCGTCCTGCTGCTGTGCGTGCATCACCATATTGTTTTTTGCAAGTAGCGCACACGACCTGTCTCTATACACTGAGTGCGTCCTCACTGCGTCCCGCGTGCCCTTCGCACTGCGCAGGCGGGTCGGCACAGAGGGCGCCAGCGAGTAAGAAGGCTGGGGCCCGTGGCCGATTTGAAGAACAGTGCGGGCGGACGGTCGACCTTGATGGCCCTCTGCCCTAAGACCCCGTCGGGGGCTCTCGTAAGGGACGTCTCTGGACAGCCGGGGCCCGGGCCCTTCTGGTGGGGGCCTTCCGGGACGGCGCTGGGCCCCGGGCCTTCCTCCTTCACTGCGAGCACGCACCGCTCTCGCCTTGCTGCTGTGGGGGTGAGGGATGGACGTTCTCCCTGCGGTGTCAGGCTGACCATCATCGCGACCGCCCTCCTTCTTTTCCATTCCGCTCAACGATCGAAATTTCTTGATACGCCGACGTCTGACTACCGTACCTCGACCTCGGGATCTCCCGGGACGCTCACGCCCCCCCCGGCCCTCTACGTCGGCCTCCCCACCGGAGGTCCCGCCCCCCCCGGCCCCGACCGCAGTAACCCCCCCCGCATCAGTGCGACGAAAACCCTCTAGAGCAAGGAGGTCAAATTCATCTCGGTCATCTCCCGAGCTAGCTTGCCCCCTCTCTCTGTCCCCCCAACCAGTGGCACCGTAAATCTCTTCCTCCCCCCCCTCTCTGTCGTCTCTATCACGACGACTCCGAGCAGTAGGGGGCCTCTTGGGAGTCGGTGACTGTCGTCGTGATCCCCCCGCCAGAGACTCGGCAGGGGACACGAAAGAGGGGTCGGCGGCATCTGCTCCGTCCTCTGAGACAGGGGAGGACCGGGGATGTCCGATTGTTCTCTTGCCTTTTTTCTTCTTTCGTTCGGAGACGCCCGAGGGGGGGGCTAGAAAATGTCGGTGGTCTCTGTCTTTGTCTCGACGAGATGGTGTTGTCGGAATGTGTTTCTTTTCAGTGACACCGCTTTTTTGTGCTTTTGCTTTGGGTCGTTTCGGACTTTCTCTCCTGTGGGTTTTCTCCCGCGGGGGCGACTGCGACGAAAGAGCAGGAGACGGAGAACGGGGAGCAGAGACTGGAGAACCGGTGATGCCTGATCGCACCCCTTTCTTTTTCTCTCTACCCCTCATGCCCTTTGTTTGCCCCTCTTCCTCTCCAACTCTGTGTACAACAAGAAAGGGACCGGGTCGGAGAGGACTCGCAGGGCGGGCCGACACGGAAGAGGAGGGTGGGACGCCTCTGGCAGCCTCTTTTTCCTTTTCCTTTTCCCTTCGAGAGGGCGAGGGCGTTGCACTTTTTCGGTTTCGGGCGGAGGCTGGGGAGTGTGCACCTCGAGCAGGAACTGCTGAGGAGGGCCGACTCGAGCTGGGAGCAGAGCCTCCAACAGCGGCGGCTTTGCGTAAGTGAGCGCCGTCACTTTTTCCTCCGGCAGAAGAGGGACGGCCTCTCTCCCCCCCGACAGTCCGACCTCCCCCTTGCTGCTGCTGTGAAAGAAAGACTACAGTCTCAGGATTCGTGGCGGTCTCTGATATTTCCTCTGCTGGACTGGGCGCATGTGCCTGCCCCCCTGCTCCTGCGCCCTGACCCACAGTCACCGCTCCTGTGCGTGCGGACGTTTCTGCGTCTTCCTTGGCAGCGTCTTGACTCGTGGGAGCGGTGGTCTGAGCAGAGGGAGAAGAGACAGGAATCCTGTCCGCACCTTCAGCCTGCTGCTGCTGTGCGCTCTGCTTCTTGTCTCTCTTGTTTCCCCACCCGAATATATTGAAATTAAACCTCCCCTTTTCCTTCTGCTGTTGCGGATGTGTTGCCTCCCCAGACGCGGCTGCAGTTGCGGAAGAGGGGGCACTTGCTGCTGATGGGTCCTCTGTGGCAGAAGAGGACGAACCGGCAGGTGTCACCCGCACCCGCATCCCTCCTGCTGCTGGTGCTGCGGTGCCCCCGTCTGCAGTCTCGAGGGCATCCCCTCCACCCTCCTGCGGGACATTCGCTAAGTTTGAACCTGTCGCCTGTGAGATGGCACTAGCAGTCGCACCTGTCTCCCCCCCGTCTTTGTCCTTTTCCCCCTCAACGCCCTGTGAGGCAGCGGCGGCAGCCGCGGCAGCGCGCGCCGCAGCATCCCCAGACGGCGTCGAAATGGGCGACGGGGTACCGCCAGAGGGGGGGGCAGAGGAGGGAGACGCAGCAGCAGCTGATGGGAGAGTGAGGGAGAGCTCCAATGAACCGTCTCCTCTCTCTCTCCTGGTGGTCTTGTCTTGCTCTGTGGACGCATCCATACTCTGCTGCTGCTGCTGCTGTGGTGCATCTTGTTCTTGCCTCTTTTCTTTCTCACCCCCGCTCTCCTCACTCTGTTGCTCGTGGCCGTCTTTTCGAGGCAAGGAGACAAATTGGGCCGGGGCGCTCAGGGCTAAGCTGTCTCTTTCTCTTTCCTTCCCCCCGCCCCCTACTGCATGCACACCTGCTGGTGCCCCCGTCTCTCGTTCTCTCTCTCTATCTCTCTCCCCTCTCCTGCCAGAGGACTCAGAGATCGAAGCCTCAACAGACGCTGCAGAGAGGAAACAAACGGCAGGCAGAAAAAAGAGGGTTTCGCTACCAGAAACTGAGAGAAAAAGAAAAAACGAGAATGAAACCTTTATGTTCCGACCGAAGGCGGGCTCTGTTCCAAGATTGTGCCCACAGGGGGGCTGTAAGGGAGAAGCAGATGGGGGGAAATCAGAGCAACGAAAAGGAGGAGGCGGAGGAGAAACAGAGGGCAGATACAAGAGAACAACAAAAACTGACAAGTGGCCGACACGCAAACCAAGGGACAAGAAACAGCGAAGGAAGGGCGGACGAACGCACGCACGCGATCGAGACGAGACTGAAACTAACGAGGACACAAACCATTTCGGCTTGCGTATATTCGTGCCTGTATGCGTTGGAGGTGAGGAGGGGACGTGTTCTATAGATATATGTGCACAGAAGAGAGCAACACACACACACACACACACACACACACACACAGAGAGAGAGAGAGAGAGAGAGAGAGACGCACCAATGCCCCCAGGTTCGCCCCTTTTTCCGATTGCTCCAGGGGCTGATCGGCTGAGTGCATCCTCTCCTCCCCCATGCACCCCCCTGTGGTCTCTTTCTGCTCCCGCTGATGCCCCCGAGCTCTCTTTCTCCCGTTGCTGCTGCTGCTGAGCGATGGCGGCAGCGGAGCCGTCAACTCCCTGGAAGGCCGACGACCCAGACGAAGCACCCGCGCTCACAGCGCCCCCCTTCTCTCCTAAGGGGCCCACAGGCAGGACTCCCCTTGTGGACGTCGACACAGAAGGCGAAGGGCGTTTTGGGTGTCCTATTTGAGAGACAGTCACAGAGGATCCCTTTTCGGCCTGGGCAAGTGATTGCAGCTCTTTTTCCTTCTCTCCCTTTTTTAGCTGGGCCTTCTGACCCATCAAACCACCTCTATCCACACAAGCAGAAAGCCCAGCAGGCTGAGAGCCAATCTGCAGCCCGTGCACCCTCTGCCGCTCCTGCAGAATGAAAGCACCCAAGCCTCCCTCTGTCCTGTGTCGCTGTACACCAGACGGGGAGGAGAGGTCCAGCCCACTGAGGGTGTCAGTCAGGTCCTGCGAGGCGGAAAGAAGAAACGTAACAAACGAGAGGGAAAGAAGGAAGGACAAAAGGGTCACAGAATAAGAGCTTGGTACCTCAGTAGAAAAAAGAGACAAGAAAAGAAAAATCCGAGCTGAAGGGGATGAGAGAGAGGGAGAGAGAGACTTACGAAAGAAGGTAAAAATCAGTAAGAGGAAGGAAACGACATTGATAAACGGGCGAAAGGAAGAAAGCAACGGAATTGAGGAGGTGATTCCCCCTTTTCCCACTTGCGCCGCTCCGAATTAATTTGCCCTTATCACTCAGTGTACACCAACAAAGAGACCTCTTTGCAACTTTCTTTTGTGGTGTCGGGGTAGCTTTCTTTCTTGTTTTTGCCCATCTATACGACAGTCGCACACCCTTTAAGTACCCCTTCTTCTGTCTTCCCTGTTTCGTACGATATTCATGGATTCATATCGAAATATACTCACGCGCTCACCTGAGGCCAGGCCGAATCCGAGAGGCCGTGTTTCATCACCTCGGAGGCCACACACACACACACATACACACACACACACACACACACACACACACATACACACACACACACACACACACACACACACAGAGAGAGAGAGAGAGAGAGAGACAGACAGACAGACAGACAGACTCTATGTTTTTTCTTTTCCCTCTTTTTCTTCATGAACACAACAGACAAAACACACAGACAGACAGACAGACAGACAGACAGACATAGAGCAGAAGGGGAGTGTGCGGTGGTGGCCATTACTGCAGACGGCTGCAGTGGTGAAGGTCGGAAGATGACACGAAATGACACGGTGGACAGCAGACGGAGAGAGAGAAAAAAAAAGGACGGCAAACGGCGGCGAACCACTAAAGCAAAACGTTTGGAGGAAACTCAGAACCTCTCTTCAGATGCTTGCAAAAGATCTGCTGCCACCCACTCACTTCCTCACATTCATCCACCCCCGTCCTTCGCATCACTCTGTCTTTCTCTTTCTTCTACTGCAGGACAAACTGCTGACGCTGCAAGTGTGGGGAAGGCGCCGCACATCTGCTCGGGTCCCTGGGCTCTCTCCCGCCGCCCCGCTTGGAGCAGCGACGCGCTGTTCGTTGCCGCCGCCGCACGGTCGTACTTTGACGAGGCAGCAGTCTGGAGGGAAGAGGCGAACTGAAAGGAAGAGAAGCAGAAGAGACAAACCCACAAACGGGCTTACAGGGATCCTCATATGCACGCAGGCGACCAGAAAGAAAAAAAGTCGACTGAAAGAATCCAATATTTTTGAAGAGAAAGCAGCGGCAACTCTTCTTTCTTTCAAGCGAACTTCGCTTCTCTCGGTCCGGCGAGGCATCCATCCAGATATCTATCCTTCCATCCATCCATCCATTCATCCATCCATCCATCATTCCAGCCAGCCACGCAGGCAGGCAGGAAGGGGGGGAAGAGAGGGAAGAAGGGAAGCAAGGAACAGAGAGGAAAAAACAAGTCACAAAGGAAACGAAGGAAAAGAAAGAAAAAGTCCGCGTTGAAAGAAAAGCGACAAAACAACTAACAAAACAGATAGATGATCGAGAGAGAAAGAAAGAGGAAGGACCAACCAACCTGAAGAAGTCCGAGCTCAGTCAGGAAGCGCGCAGAGAGCGCAAGTCCGTTCAGCCGAATCTCCTGCAAGCATACAGCGCAAGAATATGAACTACATGTATGTTTGTGAGAAGATGATATGAACTCCAAGCATGTGGATGCACAACGACGAGCCATTCGCTTTCGGGGAATCTCCTCCCTGCGGACAGACTTTATGGTTTCTTTCCCTCCTGCGGGCAGAAGTCCACACAACCCCCTTTGTGAAGAGGCCCAACACACCCAGGACGTTTTCCTTTGCTTCTTATAACTTTCGGTGCGATGGCAGGCAGGCAGGCAGGCAGGCAGAAAACAGGCGAAGAAACCAAGGGCGTGAATTTTCTTTCTTCGTCCCTTCATCTTTCACATCTCACTCGTGCACGCCGATCACCGCCAACCAGGAAGAAAAGGAATGAATGAGCCAGCATAGTCAAATTGGGAGGCCGACTTGTAAAAGAGGAAAGAAGAAGAAGAAAACGTCTTCTCCTGCTTCTTCTACCCCAACGCCCGCTTCCCAATCTGACTGACTCTCCCTGTCTGCCGCTCCCGTCTCTCTCGCCTGCTCCCTGCACCCACCCGCCCACAAGAACGACCACGACGCATGGGAACTCACCTCAGGCGGGAGTGCCGTCGGTCTGTCTCTGAACATGTCCCGATCAAGCTGCAAGAACCAAATAAGAAAAGAACCGCATTTTACACATCTCGGGTGACCAGGGGAGAGGACGCGGACTTCTGTTTGTCTGTCTGTCTCTTCCTGTCCTTTTCCTTTCCTGTTTTTTCTTTTCCTTCTCTCTCTTGCGTCTTTAGACCCATGGAATGACGCAGTGCCGAGCCGGCAGGCCAAGTGGAGGTCATGTGTGCGCATAGAAACGGAGGGGGGCGGGCACATGAAAAATCGAAGGAGGGGGTTTTGCTTCGACGGCGAGACAAGAGAACAGACAAGTTGATGACATCACCCAATTTCATCAAAGAGGTGCATTGCGCAGATCTGAAGAAAAAAAGTGAGAGGCCATGAGATAAATGTGACAAAGACTCGGAGAGAATGTGTAAGAGTGTGTGTGAGAGAAGGGTACTGAGTTGGGAAGGAGGAAGAAGGAAAGAGAAAGAAAGAAAGAAAGAAAGAAAGACCAGTCCGCAGAGAAAGAGACGGGAAAGTACAGAGAGACTGGAGGAACGCTCGAAGGAGATGATGTGGCAGTAAGAGAAGAGACTGGGAGCTGAGCAAAGGAAGAGAGGGAGGAAGCTCCCAGAAGGCAAGAAGAGAGAGACTCACCACTGTTGCACCCGGACCACCTCTGTGTTCCAAGCCGTGTTCATAGAGAAGAAGGTCATCACCCGACACGCCACGCGGACCCATGCCAAATCCTCTGCCTGTCACGTCATGCACATTTGCGTCTGCAGGAAGGAGCTCCATTGCCACATGGTCTTCGATAGTCCGGACACTTCCGCTCTGTTCTCTCTCTGCCTGTCTCGGCCGCCCCGTGCGAGGCATCCCTCTCTCCCTGGGTGCACTCGGCTGGACTTTCCCAGAAGAGCCTTTCGCCCCCTGGGGCTTGCAGCAAGCTGATTTATTGCCCATGACTTACCAGAAGGCGCACACGAAGACAGAGACGGACACCAATTCGAGAGGGTCAATCGGTAGCGGCAACAGACTGAGCGACAGACTGATTCACGTCCTTTCCTGTACAACAAATGCAGCACCTTGACATGACATTATTCGGAAGAAGAGGCAGCACACGTAATCTTTTCGAGGCAGCACGTTGCTGCGACACGGAAGAGGTCGGCACGTTCTAGCTTTCGCATCTGCTGGGCGTCAAGGGGTCCCCATCTACCTCCGTACCTTTAGATCTTAGCTGGAGGACCATGCAGTACCGACGAAAAGCGAAAGTCCCCGATTCCTCCACACGAGTCAAAGTTATTCACACTGGGCGAGTTATCGATCAATAGCAAATGTACATACCCTCCTGTCATCGAGGGAGGCTTTGCTGACAGTTTGCATTAATAGTCGAAATGTCGAAGGGCAAGGCATCGCAAGATGATCGCAAGAGATCGCCAGAGTCACCGTGTGAGCGTGAGCGAGGCGGCGGCGTCTCGGGGGGCCGCAGCTCTGCATGACAGCCTTGCTCCGCGCAGCTATAGCTAGCTCGGTCCCCTGAGAGACTGCTGGGAGCCTGGGACTGCACGGATAGGCCGGGGTAGGTACCCCGAAGGTACAGGGGCTGCTGTAGGCTGCTGCCAGGCGCGCAGTTGTTGACAACTGCCAGGTTACTGCCTGGAGCACAACAGTTCATGCCGAGCACGCCAATCTGTCTATCGATGTTCCAAACAGCCATTATATACTAACTGAACAGATCATAACAGATTATAATGAAAACAGACTTTGACTAACTTTGACTAGCTGATACTAGCTGATCAAGTATACTCCATGTAAGTACATGCAAATAAACATGTAATAGTGTCTAACATTATCTAGCACTATGTGACACAAGCTAATGAAATAATTAGAAACAACTGAAAACAACTTAGCAACACCATATAACACCACAGTCTAAGGGATAGATTCAAATCGATTAAATAAGGGATAAATTGAGAGCAATTCAAAGTTGTTCAAAAAAGTGTGAAACATAACCATCATATGGAAAATTATATAGAAAACGGTTTTGCGGAGCGAAATTAAAACTACTTAATTTCACTTCTCTCTACTTCTTTCCAATCACTCTTCGTCAAAAAAACTATATCCTGACTCTATAAACTACCACATAATAATATAACTTAGTGTGTGACCTGTAATCACCTGCTGAACGCTCACTGTCAGTCAGGCTACACGCCTATCACGGGTAGATGACAATGACCGTCAGATAGCTACTAACTTGGATTAGCCATAGGATTAGCTATCGAATAGCGTATGATTATCATGATGGTGAGTCATTGGTAACAATTTTAAATATGATTGAAAACAGATTCCAAAATCTTTCCAAGCACAGCTATTCGGTTATGTATACTTCCTGGGCACTTGAATCTATCATTGTTGATCGACCTAGAAGTGGCCGGATGCAACATATGGAGCTGCACTTTCTGGGTCAGACTTTTGCCTCCGCCCAGTATCTAGCCCAGTATGATACAATACGCCAGCGCATGTCTTACTTTAAGAACAAAACTCTCTACCCTTATTCCGGAAAGAAGGACGGCAAGGGGTGGGCCGCCTCCAGCTGAATTTCTTTTCGTTCTCTGCCACCGAATGGTCAGTCAGCTGTTCGACATTTGCAGCAGACTCTGCCCAGCCGGTACGAGGACAGAGTGCTCTGCTTCGGGTTTGCGGTCATCGTTTCGCTTCTTTCCGTCTCGATGTTCTTGGTTTATGTCTTTCTGCACGAAGGAAGGAGACGGCTCTGGTGAAGGTCCGAGAGGCGGGGGAGATGGTGCTTGGGTTGTCGAGCAAAATTGCGGCAACTGCTTTGCTGCCCGTAGAATGTTCGATGCTACTCTCGAATTCACGACCCCAAAATCCAAGTCCGGTCTGTGAAGTCTCATCAGCTCTTTGCGAAGTTCAATCTCGGAGTCCCAAATGTCCTCCAGGGAACTCAGAGAAGCAGCAGGGTCCTCACGAAACTCTGCAACGAAATTTGAACACAACGAAGTCAAATCCATATTATTCGACTAAACAGGATAAAAAAGAGTGTCCGAATTCATTCACACCTGCCTGCCTGCCTGCCTGCCTGTGGGTCCACGGGGCCTCGGGAAGTTCCCAGCCTCTCTCTCACCCTCTCTCTCTCTCCAAAGAGGACCCACGTTCCTTCCACTTACCGACGGTTTCAATAAGTCAAATTCTCCGCATTCGTGTTCTCCCTCAGTCACAAACGATTAATTACCATCTCTCCCCTCAGACAAATTTTTCTTCGTCCATGCCCTCGTGACTTCACTCACCGCCCATCCGACACGACATTGCCTCTCCCCACTAACTATCCCTTCCTCTCACTTATGATCAGCACTTCTTTCCAATGTGCGATAGGATGAGTGAAGACCGGGATTTGACATTAATTCGCACAAAAATACAAAAAATTCCCGGACGCGTCCCATGGCCATTCTTTCTGCCAGACTGACTTTCACCCTCGATGATGATCAGCATATCCTTCCACGGAATTCTATCCGGAAAGGGCAGCCACCCCTCCAGCAGGTTGGTGAATTTGAAAACATCCCCCGGGGGCCCGGTTTCTTCCCGTCCCAAGGGTCCACCACAGCCACCACGGGCACCTCGGAGGCAATGGCGTTGTAGAGACGGTCGCTGTGAGGGTCGTCACCTCGAAGCAACAGACTGAACTTCGCTGACTCTCGGATCTGCATTTGTGCATGATGACACACACACACACACACACACACACACACACACACACACGTACGTCAAAAGGAGGATCTGCATATGGTTGTGTGCACCCAAGCAGTATGGTTGGTGTCCTTCTACAACGCTGCAAGCTCTTCCTGTGTCCTAGAGGGCAGGCAACCTTCCTTGCAAATGCTCCCAGAAAGATCACAAAGAGAGAAAAGAAGAGCTAGAGGGATCGAGTAGGCGACTGGAAAGGAGGCTGCCAGACATTCTCTGCATGAAAGAAAAGAAAAGAAAAAGGAAAGTCACAATGGAACGATCCATCGAGAGTATCTTCAAGACAGCACAGGGGAGCCTTTGTGGCTGTCGGAAAAGACGCGATACCCTTCGTTTCCTTTCTTGTGCGTTCTCTCCTTTCTTTTGCTGACGTCTTCTTCTTACTATCTGAAAGGAAGGAACCTCCTCCAGAATGATTACGAACCTCCGTGAATTCCTGGATGGGCACTTTGGGCGCTTTGCATCTGTCGGTGTCGTCGGGTCCCTCACACAGCCTCACTTCCTTCACGTCCGTATTAGTCGAAGTCGTCGGGTCGTTGTTCACCATCACCAGGTAAGACTTGGGGATCTCGCCAGCACTGCTAAAAAGGGCCCGTCGATCCTCGTATCCGTCTTCGGTCTTCACCTGCACACCTCACACACACAACATACATATATTAATATACATATATACATACACACACACACAACTACACGTATCCGTCTTCGGTCTTCACCGCACACGTACGTACAGCACCCAATGATAGAAAGGAAACAAATAACAGGGAAGCCAGTTGAAGGTAGGCGGGTGCCCCTCACCCTGAAGAGACGGAGAAAGGAGCTATAAGGGTGGATTATTTGGCGACTGTGAAGAAAAAGTAGAAGAACAAGCAAGGGAAGAAAGAAATGGACAAAGAGGCGGCAACGCAAACACACGGACAGTCTATGTGATCTTTCACTTTCTTCCCTTACTTAAACAGACATATAGACATAGAAACAGATCGAAAAAGAGATGGCGTGCTTCTGCTTTCCCCTTTCAGTCTTGTGAGAAACAGACTGCGAATTTCCTTTTTTTTCTCTTTTTCTTTTAGACACAAACGCACACACACACACACACACACACACACACACACACATATATATATATATATATATATATATACACACACATATATACATATATATACACACATATATACACATATATATACACACACATATATACACATATATACACACACACAGTATCACACAGTGACACACACACACACACACACACACACACACAGAGAGAGAGAGAGAGAGAGAGGGAGGGAGGGAGGGAGAGGGAGGGAGGGAGAGGGAGGGAGGGAGAGGGAGAGGGAGAGAGAGAGAGAGTCTAAAGACATGCTATGCGTTTGTTTCTTTGTGTCAAGACAGAGAGAGAGAGACAGGCAGGGAGGCAGGAAGGCAAAAAAGAGAGAGCCCGACCTACACACCTGTCCCCCGAATTCGACCAGAAATTTCTTCTCCAACTCCCCCGACGGCCTGTCCGTGTACACATTCCACTCAAGGTCTCCCTTCCCGTACAGATCGAGGCCAGAGCTTTTGTAGTTCAGGAAAGGAGTCACCACAGTGCAGACGTCCGCCCGGCTGTGCACCACAAACGCCATCGGCCCCAGCTGCACACATAAATGCACACGCACGCACGTGAATGTGCAAAAATCATTTCTTGTCCCCCCCACCCGTCTCGCACACTCACAGGGCAGGAGAACACACCCACACGCACACACCCACACAGCGAGAGAGAGAGAGAGAGAGAGAGAGCACTGCACGTACGTGTTCCCGGATCTGGGTCAGGTTGTACAGCGTGTCCCAATGTGTGGCAATGCCCAACAGTCGGCAGTTTTTTTTATCTTTGGCGTCGTGTTCCTCCATCACCTTTTGGGCTTGGAGCAGATGTTCGTGCGAGTCTCCTTTGCAATCCCCTTGAGCGAGGCGGTCGAAATAGACCGGCACAAAACAAATTTCAGCCTCTTTCGGTCCCACCCTCCAGGGATGGTTTGCCAAGTGCCTTAATAATACAGCATCCACACCATGTTTGAGGTCTGGATAGTTTGGGTGCAGGCAGTCGGTATAGCCAGAAAAGAGAGCAGGAGGATACATGTACAACGAGACGGGATCGCGGTCTGTATCGTCTCCATTGCATTCACCAGTTGCCTTCACTCTCAATGCATCCACACTTTGCCACCTCCATCCTTGGCGCCACAGAAAGATAAAAAAAGAAATGAGAACCACTGAGCGAACACCACCCAGCAGGAGCGGCAGGCGCACTCCCTCGTACATAATTGTTGGCAGGTCTGACTCACTGAACAATTCTACATCGGTTTGATCTCAAGACAATAAATTTTCTGCAGGAACGCATCCTCATCAGTTCTGCGTGGACCGGATTCCGCCAAGCGGCACCATCTTCTGTGGAAAAACAAAGGATGTTCAAAACTTTGACTCCTGAGGACAAAGGTTCTGGACGCCGAACCGCAGCTTGAAAGGGGGGGGCAGGCATAACTCGGCGGCGGGCGGGCGACCGCAAAAGTGCATGCATATGCGCATGTTGATCGGGCTTTTGTGGGGCTGCCCCGCCCCCCCCCCAACTCCATACCAATCCCCACCATTCCCCACCATGATATGGGTAGATCGATAGCTAGAGCTGGAAATGACCTATATATGACAAAAGGCTTTTTCATTCCCGTACTGACGTGAACCAAGTGTAAGAGAGGTCCCGTGTTCTTCGTGCTGTTTGTCAGATTTACTGAATTCATGTGCAGACTCTTCATTTGGTTGGAACGGTGCTCCTCGTCACGCAATCGATGAGCGTCTCCGTACCCGCACCAATGGCCGTCTCCCCAAAAAGCTGCTCGTACACTGGCATGAATTGAAAGAGGATACAGGGCAATTTGCAACGGGCACAGAATTCATCGAGGGATTCGGCAGGCCGGCTTTCATCACTGAGAGAAGTGTGAGTGAGTCAAACGGAGACTGTGACAGGATCGATCATGCAGGAAGAGTACGAGAGTGCGGAGGGTCCTGGCGGCTTGGGCCGTGTTGACCCTCATGCTCAGGATCAAGAGCACGAGCACGAGAACGAAGAGGAAGAAGAGGAGGAGGGCTATTACTTCGTCTCTCCCTGCGATCCGGAGACGGGCTGGGACGAGAAGGAAAAGACAGTCTTCTTCAACGCCCTCAGGGAGATTCCTTCAGACACCTGGAACCTGGTGGATCGGTGCATGATGGTGAGGGATAATATTCCTGAATCAGATTATATTCTTGGCTGCGATTGGTTTTGCATTCCTCAAAGAAATCTTCTGACACACCAGGAACCTAGCGAAATGGAGAATTGTGCTCAAATGAGACGGACATGCACAAGAGCTAGTGTACTCTTGGTCGTTTGCATGGCAGAAAAAAAAATTCCCCTCCCTGCCTGGCTTCCTTCTCCTGAAGATGTTGCCGCATGCATGAGAGACGATCTCCCTCCCACACGGCTTTGCATGGGCGTTTCACTTCTCTTCAGGCAGGCCTCGCTCTGGTCTGGTATGATCGGATTTCGCGTGCTCGCACTCTTCGTGGAATGTTCGTTCCGACTGCTGAATATCGAGTCAAAACTCTCTTTCAATTTATCTCTTCTCTCCTCTCCTTTCTGTTCCGATGCACACTGGCATACACACGATTGATTCTTGCCGAATGATATCAAGCAATGCAGCGCCAGTCAGGCAATGCGTGGAGGGGTGGTCTGCACTTATGCCCTCTGCATTGTCTATTTCCAGCCTGAATCTCTCTCTCTTTCTCTCTTTCTCTCTTTCTCTCTTTCTCTCTTTCTCTCTCTCTCTCTCTCTCTCTCTCTCTCTCTCTCTGTGTGTGTGTGTGTGTGTGTGTGCGTGTGTCTGTTTGCTTGTCTATTTGACCGTCTGTCTGAAACATGTAGACACGTAGTCTATATGTATGCATGTACGTATGCCTGTTTCTCGATCCTTCTCCTTTTCTGCCTCCTTCCTTGTCTGTACGCACGAATGCAGCTGAAGAGACACCTTCCCAACAGGAGCATTCGGGACATCGCTGTGCGTCTTCGCCATCTCCTCCAGACGGTCTGTCAGTCCGTCGCTGTAGGTTAGAAGAAGCCACTCGATCAGTTTATCGTTACTTGCTGACGCAGGCCCTTGGCGTTTCTCTGCGTTTTTGTCCCACCCCGTTCCTCAGTCTGTCTGTCCGTCTGTCTGCCTTTGAGGCACGACCATTTTTCGGAATGAAGAGAAGGAGAGCTAGTCCAGTTGATCGGCCGGATAGATGGGTAGCCAGTAGAGACGGGGCGCCCCGGAGGTATAATGCCCCCCCTTTGTGTCGCGGCCTCTCTCTAGAGCTGTTTCGATGTGTGCCTCTGCCTCAGACTTTGTCTGTCCGAGTGTCCGTCTCTGTGTCGCAGTCTCTGTCTCCTGCCTGCCCAACCAGCGAGTGCGCTCAGAGAAACGGACGACCGACAACCCCACCACCACCACACACACAGATACACACACACGCGCGCGCGCGCAGAGAGAGAGAGAGAGAGAGAGAGAGAGAGCGAGAAGGAGAGAAAGTGTCGCGTTTTCGGTGTTACTGATTGACCAGTTGACCGATTCAAATGCGTTGGATGTGTTTGGCTTCTTTGTTCTTTGATCTTTCACTTCCTCAAACGTTTGTTTCTCTGCAGGAAATGAAAGTTTTCCAAGCACAGAAAGCACTGGCTGCTAGGTCGGTTTGTGAGTCGGTGTTTCTTTTTGTTTGTCCTGCTGTCCCTATCTTTGTTGGTGTGGCTCTATCTCAACCTCGCGTGCGCATGCACTCGCTGTCTCCCTGCCCCCCCGCAACGTTCTTCCCTGTTTTGTTTCCTTTTATTTTCTTTTGTCTGTCCTGCTTTTCCTGTCTACTTCTTCCTTGCCGCCTTGCCTTCGTGTCCCGTCCCTTGCACATTTCTTCTGCCTGCGTGAAAGAGAAGAAAGAAAACAAAGAACGATCTGTCTGTTAGTCAGTGAAGAGAAAGAAAAGAAGCTAAAGGACACTTTGTTTGTTTGTCTGGCTGTATTTGTGCAGTGCCGACTCTCTGAAGGCATTGGAAGAGGTTGGTGCGGGGGGGGGTCTCAGCGGGGTGTATCCGTCGGTGTCACGTCGGCACTTTTGAAATTGAAATGGGGACCTGTTTTTTGGGGGGACAGCGAGAGGGACTTTCGAAGAAGGAAAGAAAGGCGGCATTGCCCTGAAAGAATTAGGCAGCGAGAAGAGAGTGGAATTGTGGTTGAAATACACAAGAGCATTGTTATTGTTGCTATTGGGGGACTGACAAACTGCCGACCGACGGAATTTTTTTAAAGGTAGATTCTTGGATCAAGAAGGGAGGGAATAAATTGATGAACAGAGCGGGCGGGGTGAACAGAGACTTTGATAAACATCGATGGAGGGACTCGCAGACAGATATGCAGACATGCAAAGCATCGTTCTATATTTCTGTCTGTTTTTCTTCATCTCTTCCTCTCTTCGTCGATCCTCCCCCCTTGTGCCGTGCACTTCTTATAGAGCAGATTCATCTGCACACCCAAGTATCCACATATCCACATACATGCATACATACATACAGACAGGTAGATGGATAGACAAACCTCAATTCTTTCTTTTCTGCATACGTGCGTGCGTGCAGTTGGACAGCAGGTTCGTCTCCGAGGAGGCCCTGGTCCCCCTTCTCCGGGCAGAGCAGCTCCTCCATTACCTTGACTCGAGAATAGAGAGGAGTAGACTGGAGGGGAACGAAGTGATCATGAAACACTTCCTGTCAGTCAGTCAGTCAATCAGTCAGTCAGTCAGTCAGTCAGTCCGCGAGGAAGAATAAGTAGACGAAATCGAGGCTCCAACAAAAAACCAGAAACAAGCAAACAAACAAACAAAAAAGGAGTAAACGGACGCTGCGTGCATGCACCACAGATTGACTGATCGATCAATTGATCAAGAACAATACCCGAGAACTTGATCTCTCTTCATTTTCTCG
Source organism: Chromera velia (assembly GCA_018398765.1). NCBI lineage: Eukaryota > Chromeraceae > Chromera > Chromera velia. The sequence goes on along the minus strand of JAHBMJ010000101.1, from coordinate 45,822 downwards.
GTAATCTCTTTTTCTTTGTTTCACTCATGTTTGGCTTGTACATATTACATGTGTATGTGTGTCTGTGCGTTTTTGTGTGCATGCATGTGCAGATTGCACTTGATTGAGTTGAAGGCGCTGCTCAACCAGATGCCGCACGCTCAGGAGATTCCGGACCTTCCCCTTCTGAACCTGATGTCTGTCTGTCTGTCTGTCTGTCTGTCTGTCTTCGTTCGTTCGTTCATCAAGCTTGGTGTCTGTCGATCAGTCAATCGGTAAAGCTATGAATCACTCAGTCAGAGAGCGACAAAGAGAGAGAATGAGAATCGACCCTCCCCTTCTCAAGCTGATGTCAGTCTTCGTTTATTAGTGACACCGTCCCTCATATGGAAGGTAGGGCAGCACTGAGTCAGAGCACCAGGAAAAGACAGAACATCAGACACACGAGACGTTCGACCCCCTTTTCTTTTTTCCTCCACCACCCGGAACCTGGAAATGGGATAGGCGGCAGCCAGCGAAACAGTAGGAGAGCGCTAACGAAAAGAAGGTTGCATGCACGAAGAGAGGCATTCGTACTAGATGACCGTGTCACAGAATCTGTTCTTTCTCCTCTTTGCTCTTTTCTTTGTGAACTCGGGGGGGAAACGTTTTTCAGGAAAGACAAGGAAACGTTCTCGTCCTTTGCTCAGTCCACGTGCTCCTTTCTTTGTTGCCACCTCTGCCCCCCCCCCCCTTTCAGGTTCATCCCAGAGCATCAACGAGAGGAACTCAAGGAACACCAACGGCTGGTCCAACAACAGCAGCAACAAATTCAGCAAACACACACACACGGAGTCCACACACACCCACACCAACACCCACAGCACCACTCACCTCCAGTAAGCCCCCCTCCCCCTCCGCCCCCTTCCCCCCCTCCTTCACCCTTTCCCCCCATTGCCAGAGGAACAGGCGGCGGCGCACCGGACCCCGGGGGTTTTGTACAGAGACGCCCCGGTCCCCTTCCCCCCTCCCCGTCTCCGCCTCAAGACGCTTCCACAGGCGTTGCCCGTCTCGCCCCCTCGCCCCCCCGCTCCACAGCCGAAGCAGCACCTCCTGTCTCTGTCTCCTCTACGGCAGCTGCGGCCGCAAGGGGACCGCCGGGGCCGGGCCCCCTGGATGTGCGTCCCGTTTTGCCCCCATGCAGTTCTCTTCCCTCCCCGGCAGGCTCCTCACTCGCCTCATCTTCTGTCCCAAAGGCTGCTGCCCCTCCCCCTCCGACCGCCTCAGAGTCTGCAGCCGTTGGTCCGAAAAGAGGCAAAGAGGGTGAGCCTACAGCTCCCCCACCTCTCCCCGAACTTCCTGCTCCTTCTTCTCCAGGGGGTGGGACGTTTGCTCCTCGTCCTTCATCTGCCCATTCCCCCCCGTTTGGGACGGCAAGCGGACCCTCTGGAACGGCTCCAGCACAGAAAGAGAAGCGACATTGAAAGGGACATCTTCCCATGCAACAAGGCCACGCATTTTGCTTTTTCGCTGACGCCCGCCCACATTCTCATGGGAAGAACGTTGAAAGATGCTCGAGGTGGAGCTGCGCCGAGAGGATAACGAGGGACAAAGAATGTGAGCGCAGGCCCTGGTTGATGTGGTTTCATTTCGGGAAGGAAAAGCGGGTAGCCAGACCGGGGTGGCTTAATTCCTGAATCTCAAACGGTCATATACAAAATCAGCAACTTGAGAAGCGATCGACTTTTCATTGAGCGACAAATGAGGGTCTAGCTCTCAGCATTGCCTCATGTTACCAGTGACCAGTCATGTACACTTCTAACTGTGAATGATGGTGAATCTAGTGGTGATTCACACACTGGTGAATGGATGCTAACTGAACTTTCATGACATAGTCGAGTTGGTTAGAGCCCAATTAAGGGGTTGTCTCACCGGCTTTAACCACAAAAGAAAAAAATAATTATTTTTTGAACAGTAGAAAAGGGCGCTTAGCTATATAGGCTAATGACGATCTAGATGGCGACGGCATTTATAGAGGTCGTCCGGTAGGGCCTACGGTGGGGCAGCCCCTTTTGCGATAGACTGATTCTGTCCTATCAGAACTCAGGCTGTTTAGCATTCACAAGGCTAAGTGGCAGTTCATTATAGCTAAGAGAGACTCGGAGGAGTACTACGTTAATTGAGTAGAGAAAGCTAGTCCAGAAGTTAGACCAGAACTGGGACTAAAAAAGAATCTAGAGAGGAATGACAAAAGATAAAAAAGACAGAGAAAAGAGAAAACGGAGATGAGAATGGTGAAAAAACATGAGAAGGAAGAAGATTTTAAAATGCAAAAAGTGTTTTTTTAATTTAGAAAGAAGCTTTTGCATTGCATGATATGACCAGTGAAAACGAGCACGTACATGCACGCTCTCAGAATGTGGGGCTGGCTCACCAGCGTCAGGTCCTAGTGACCTCTACACTCACAGGTAAGGCCCAGTCTCTATCAGGACCGATATGGAGACTGGGCCGGGCTCCTCAGAGAACAAGTGTCTAATAATCTCACTCTGTAGGACTCTATGTAACCCTAGAGTCCTCCTTGACACATATCGTATACAGAACATATAAAGAGATATCAGTACAGACCTACATAATCATACAACATCTATGGATATCTGACTGTCTATCTGATCAATCAGGTGGCTCGGGAATAACGGTCAGGAATTTCCCATGACACACCCTCCTGCACGCATGCCTGGTAACGATCCTGCGGTACTGCCATCCGTGCCGTACAGAGCCGTGCCGATATAAATCCCAATCATGAATGATGTCCTGGTCCGGCTCACCGGCCAGGATCACAGTGTGTATCACCCCGCCAGGCCTGGCCACTGCTCCCACCATGACCTCGGACCCGCGCGGTCTGACACACCCCCTCACGGCGTGTAGCTACTGGTCGGCTCCACACCAAACTCCACCCCCCAGCCGATCGGAGATAGCTGAGAGGCGTAAGGGGTAAGACCACAATACAAACACAGAGGAACCCGAGAACTGACGGGCGGGAGGGGTGGGAAACAACAAGCAGAGGGGTAGGAGACAGGTTTCCCCCACCTTTATAACCCAAAGATGGCGATGGGGGGAGGTGGCATCATTACTCGTGTGCACTTCCCCCACTCCCACCTCCATCTCCATCGATCACCCCCTTTCATTCCAATATGACCCCGCCTTTCATATGGTTGCCTCCGTACCTCTATCTTCGTTTCGTCCTTTATTCTCTCTCGCCTTCTTGTCACGGACGTAGCGTTCCTTCCAGACGTAGGGCTGGGCACACGATACTGCTGCGTGTCACCCTATCTGACCGGACAGGGGGGAGAGAACAGGAGCCAGTGTGCCTCAGTACGCTGCCCCCCTCACTTCCTTTTCTCCTCTTCTTTCCCTCCCCTCCTCCTTCAGCTCATTTCTTTGACGCTGCAACTTCTGGAACAACAATGGAGGAGGAGGAGAATACGAACTTCTTACTTCCCTATTCCGCATGCCCCCTGCTCTTCCCATTACCCCCCCTTAGGGAGATAACAGATACAATCAAAATAGGGAAGAGGGCATTCCTTTACTGCCGAGCTCTCCCTCAGGAGAGCTCCTGTCCCCACCATGCGTACTTGGTGAGGACGTTGGCGATCTGGAGGTTCCTGGGAATCCACCGGAGAGTGGCACCCATGGTTTTCTGCTCTTGGATGCAGAAGTCAAGGCACCCTTGCATCGTATGATCGCTGTCTGCCGCCCCAGAGTGCATCTGGTCGTAGACAGGACCACAGTCAATATGGATGAAGACGGGAGGCTCAGCCTGGCAGTTCTACAACTTTCCTACCAGCACAATAAGCCTCCCCACCTTCTTTACACAAGACTCGACTGCCATCAACTCCCCGGCCGTCCTACTCAAGATCTTCTTGGTGGTTCTGGCGGTGTGCCAGAGCACCCAGTTCTCAAACAGGTCTTCCTCCACCTTCATCCCTTGAGGCCCCGGGAGAATACGGACCAACCATCCCATCCTTCCGGTGTAGATTGCTGCGTGTCTTCCATAGTCAGTGAAGCAGTGGATATGGGGGGTGTCTCCCACTAAAGAAAACCTCCGACCCTCCTTCTGCGCCTTCAACATGTCAATCAACCGAACCACCTCCTTGAAAACCTTTCTAGAGGGCTTGGAGACTGACTTGGCGGCTATGGAAGCCCAGACGGTATGGAGGGGGTTGAGACGTACGGCCCACTGCAGTGTGCCGAGAGCCGCCCTCAGGGGGCCCTCCCAATGAGCGTCTCCCTCCTCCCCTTCCTCCAACTCCACATCCTTGGACGTCAGAGCTCGGATTTTGGCGGGCCGCTTCTCCCCTAGAAGGGTCCATAGGGAGTCCGTATTGCACTGCGCAAGATATGACTCCTACGACAACACAATGTCCCCCCCATGTTCCTTCTCAATGTCAATACCCGAGAACTTATGGGTACTGCCTGGGACAATGGACACACGGCTGCCAAACCCCAACTTCTTGTCTAAGGAGTCCATCAGGGGCGTCAGTGCTGCTGCTTTTGTGCCGGCAAGGAGGTCGTCGATCCAGGAGGCTACGACGGCTGTTGTGTTCCCCCTGTCATCCTTTTTGACAGCGAGACCAGTCTCAAGCCTCTGGAACCCCAACTCTGTCATCACAGACAGGAGCTTGGCATCGAAGAGGGCTGCAGCGCAGGGTAACCCATACAGCCCCATTTCTACCAGGTAGATCTTACCTGGCTTGAACTGGGCAGCCTTCCTTTGGCGCTCCTCCCACTCCTTCTGTGTTATGTCGGGGAACGGACACTCAGCAGGGAGATCAGGGATACTCTCAGGGATAAGGGCCCCAATGCACTCGACATTGTGGTCCCTTGAGGTGAGAAATGCTGCTGTTACATCGGCGGCATCGATCTCATACCCCTAAGAAATGCAGAAGAGGATCATCGTACAAATAACCCACAGGGGGGGAGTACCGACATAGGTGTCCACTTTCCTGTGATCAGTGAACCCCTTGCCGAAAAACCGCGTCTTGGGCTTCCTCGGCTTCCCCTCCTGCTCCTTCCACGTGAGGCGCCACCCTATCTTGACCACTGCCTTAACCTGCTGGTGCATGACTTCCTTTCCGAGTATATCGTTGCCTACGATGTTATTGGCCCACTCGGAAAGGCAGGCCTGCTTAAAGGCCCCGCTAGCCACATCCTCAGCAGAGGCAGGGACCTGGGTGGACCCCTTCTTGAATCCTCTGACTGTCTCCTTTACCTCATCATCCATCTCAATGGGCCCCTTTTTCCTCTTTACTCCCTTATCCTACCTCCCGCCCTTCCCTTGCCTAACCTCCCCCACGGGGGCCCTGTTACCTCCCTCGTCTTCTGAAGAGGACGACCCATCGTTCCCTGCGCGGGAGGCCACATGAAGAATCTTAGCTGCTCCTTGGAGAACTGAGGAGAAGAATGCTTTCGCTCTCCTGCGAAAGCTACGCTTCTGTGACTTGGACATCCCCTCAGTGTTCTTTGGCTGCTTAGGCGTGTGTGAGGGATCCCTGGGAGGGGATGGCGGCTTCTTCTTTGGGCGAAGGCAGTAGAGACAAAGGGGACCCTGCCATCGGTCCCTTCTGACCGGGGGGCCTACCGACTGACTGGTTCCCTCCCGGGGAAGCAACATACCCCCCAGGGCAATCAACACAGATGGACAAGCGACCTCCCCTCAACAACCTGATCAAACAGGGACATAACCGGACCATCCAAGCTCTGAGGGGAGGCAGGCACAACATCGACATCGTCGATTTCAACCTCCTGCACCTGCCTCTCCTCATCCAACTCCCCCTGGTCGGTGGCCTCAGCCACATCACTACCAGGAGGATTCCTCTCTGACTCAGATGGGATCCCCCCACTCTCTTCCACTCCATCAATCCCCCCATCCTGCCTTCCGTTTGCGAGGCTTTCTGCGGCAGGCTGTCGGAGCTGATGTGGAACTTGCAAGCAGTGGGTGATCTTGCTGAAGACCCCCTCAGGGATCCTCCCATCTGCAAGGTTAAAATACTCCAACACCCTTCCCTTCCTGACCGTCCCATCTAACTCACCCAACTTGAAATCCCTCGGATTTTCAGACCAAAGGTCCGGTCGGAGGGTGGAAATCCCGATCTTCTTCGTCGTTGTGCCTGACACACACACTGCCTCCATCTCCCTTCTGCGCTCGATCAGAGCTCCCTTTATGACCTCTCTGGCCTGCGTTCGATGTATCTTGTCAGTATTCGGGACCAGAGGGTTGCTCTAATGCAGCAAAGAGAAAGGGGGGGCGTTCGCCTCCTCCACTCTGTCCTCCCAGTCACTCTGCCATGGATCTGCCCCTGCTTCCGACCCGATCTTAACCACATCGGCACCAGAGGGGACGGAAAAGGCGGGACTGAGACGAAGGGGAGAGGGCTACCCAAAGAACCCTCCTTCCCTAGGTGCTGCTGTGAGGCGAGGAAGAGGAGGAGGGGTGTCGGGGAAGGACTCGAACCGGATCTGCCAACCGGGAGGAGGACTTGGCATGTTCGGGGGACCTGGATCGTACCCAAACCTGTCCTTGTGCACGTGTTTCCCATGCACAATCCTGCTCTTCTCCGCATGTTTGACATGCTCAGTCATACGCCTTCCCCCCAACTCCGGAGCTGAGATCTCCTGGGAGCTCGGCTCTCCAGCATAACCAAGGTCACGCAAAGAGCTGAACACCCTCCCATAGGTGCCGAAGTCATGGGGGTTGTCAACATCCGTGACCTCACCACCAGGCCAGAAGTATCTTTCCCAGTCGAGAGAACCATCCCGTGTCTGCTTCTTAGATATGGCAGCTGGCTTGGGAGTGAGCTCCGTCTCAGGCATTATTTTAGTGTATGGGCCTGAGTGCTCAGGGGAGATCTCGTCCGAGTCAAAGACGGGATCAAAATGCACCTGCTGCTTGTGCGACCCCCCAGACGTCCACGGTGCTTCAGCCTCATACCAAGTTGGGGAGTAGCCCACCCTCCTCTAATGCTTGACCTCTTCCTCCTTCCCTATGGCAGAATTAGTCCACGTGGTGGGAAAAGGCTCATACGGCATATTAGGGGGGTAGACCAACCCATAGGCGGTACCTAGTCCATAGATGGGAAGGGTTGGCCACCAGGGGTCCGGAGGATTACCCTCGGGAGCGAGCCTCGGCCCGGTCTCCCAGGGTCTGGGGGAGAACCTCTCCATCACGGTCTGCACAGTCGAAGCAGAAGAGACGGACGACTTCCGAAGAGACGCCCCTTCCTCCCTGTCCTTTGCACGGGACTCCTGCGCCTTCTATTTTCTCCTTTCCCTCTCCCTATCTGCTTTCCCCCCTACAGGAGAATCAGGGAGAGAGAAACGGACAGACTTCTGTGATGGGGAAGTGGAGGGGTCTTTGAGGCATGACCGAAGAAACGAGCATGCTTGGCTCACCATACCCCTCCCCTGCGGTCTCTACCCCCTCCCCGGATTCCTCTGTCCACGACTTGGCCCCTGGCTCCTGCTTCCGGGACCTGAGGGGTTAGCGCTACCCCCTCCCCGGCCTCCCCGGGGCGCAGAGGATCCCCTTCCCCTACCCGCAGAGGAACCACCAGCTGATCCACCGGACCCCCTCCCTCCTGGAGGGGGACTTCCCCTTCCCCCACCCCCTTTGCCACCACCGTCTCTACCCCTTCTTCTGGAGCCACAGTCCTGGACCGCCGGAAGAGGAGGCAGCCTCCATCCTGGATAGCGGAGGGTAGGAAACCTGAGATTTCTAAAATTCTACTGAGCGGTGTGATAGGAGTGGGGGGCCTCCCCACATAGAGCGACCTCACAGCCGTTTTCACCGTCCAGGTGATCATCTCTCCTGTGGAAAGGGAAGTAGACCAGGTGCTCATCCCTACAGAGGGTGCAGTACGTATCATTCCCGGTGGGGAACTTCTCATCACTGAGCTGATGGACAAGTTGAACGTACTTGTTATAGTACGCATCAAACCTCTGCTTCCTGTTAGGACGGAGACGGGCAACATACTCTGTCCTGACAAAGTCAAGGTCCTCAGACACCGACATTCAGGTCGGCTGATGCTGTCAAATCCTATCGACAACATCTCGGGGATAGGGAGTAGCATACTCCCCCCACCCATATGGAAGCTGGACCTTAGCCGAGTTATGCACCTGCCTACAAGTGACTTATGCCACCTCGGGAATCATTGAGTAGCACTGGGACCAGTGCCTATTCCCGAGGTTACCCGGCAGATGGCTGCCCCACAGGGTGTCATCAAAACGGGTCCGACTCACTGTATAGAACCTCCTCCTGCCATTAGGGCAACTGCAGAACCCCCTCCACAGCTGCCTAGCATCAACAGCCAGACCGTTCGGTCTCTCCCTCTCCCCGTGCCCAATCTCTGATGTGTAGGCCAAGGGACAGCCATTCAACATCAGAGGTTTCAACAGCCTCGGGCGGTTGGATTGTCTATCAGGCAACCTAGCCACCTGGTTCTGAATGCCCCGCCTTGAGAAATCAGGTACAGGGCAGAGAACAGACTCCACTATCTGCAGGTGGGATGTAAGAACAGGACGGTGATGCTCCGGAGGATCACCGTACTGTTGAGGCTGTTGGGGGGCCGGGGCCTCCTGCTGCTACGTGGGCAAAGGAGCGTGTTGGCTTGACGAACTGGCTTCAGGATGCGGTACAATGGGTGAAGATGGGCGTACCTGCGGAGGAGAGGGAGAGGCTTTAGCCTTGAGCTGTGCCTCTCCGCTCGTTTGTGGACCTCCCGGACTCCATCTATTCCCCATTTCCACAGCTGCCCGGACTGCCTCAGCATTACCGGTCAGCAGGCCTCTAAACATCTGCTCAAAGACCTGTGGAGCATTCCTTGCCCCATACACGTTCCCTCGACTGACCTCCTCTTCATCACTTCTCTCAGGTGAAGTGGAGGGAGAGTTAAAGGCTGGGGGAGGGGCCACCCCCCCACTGGGAGGCGGCCCAGATACAGGAGGATCACCCTCTAGGGTGGGACCGCGTCGTTGGGAGGGAGAGAGGGATCTTTCTACGACGGTGCCCTAACCAGGATTCCGGTCCAGTTCAACCCGCCATGAATCCCCTGTTCCACTGACCAAGTAAATCTGTTGCCAGTTGGATCCCTCCTTATGAACATCTGAGGGGTTCCTTTCGAGGACACCCCCGGGCTGGAGAAAATCTCCAGGAATATCCGCTTCCTCAACAATCGGTTGCTGGATATGCTGACGGAATATGGGAATAAAGGGAGCTTCATATGAGAGTGTAGACCAAAGGGGAACGAGAGCTTGGGTAGGTGCGGCGAGGCTGCCTGCTCCGTTGCCTAGCTCTTCTGTAGGAGGGCCTACCCCCGATTCAGGGACATACCGCAGAGCCTACAGGACCTTGTCCGGTCTTGCAAAATGGGTAAGCCCCCCCGCAATCGCTCTGTGCTTCTTTCCGCGACCACTACCCCCACTAAAGAGGGGGCCATACTTCTCCCAGTCCCTTCCAAAGGACCGCAACTCCAACGTCTTCTTCTCCCTTCCTGTTTCCTTGTCCCGATGGACGGTCATCTTGAATCTCTCCTCTGAAGTCAACCAAAACAACATGAAGTTGAACTCACAGACGGAGAGCTGCTGCACGTGTACCCTCAGGACAGTGCAGATCTCATGACCGTGGGATGCCACTCCCGGCTGCACTTCCACGCGGTCAAGAGGATGGAGGTGCATGACCGCCCATTGTTCATGTGAGAGAGGGGTGAGGACAGTTACGTACTGCCCTCTGGGGTCCATCCCTGATCTAAGAATGGACAACACAGCCAAGTCTCCCAACATCCACCCCGGAGGTTCATACCCTGTCATCGCCTCAAATGCCGTCATCCCCAATGAAACGGAGTAGACCCACATGACCGCCCATACGCTCCCCATGCACACCAAGTGCCAGACGTGCACGGGGAACTTCTTTATGGGATCGGACATGTAGGCCGCGAGGGCCTCTCAAGAGATTCAGTTGGCTCTCTCGGTGCGTCCCATCTGCCCCTTGACATAAGGGATGGCCTCTTCAATAAAAATGTGATGAGGAAGGCCCGATGTCTCCCACCCTGCACAAAAGGCGGGAAACACTCCATCTGTGAACTCCTTCACGAGGTCACAGACGATGATGACAGGGAAGCCAAAGAAGCAGGCCCAATAGAAAAGTGCTTCTATGACTTCAACCCCCCTCCGGGACTTAACGGGCCAGTTCAGGTAGGCTCAAGTCATCATACAGATGAGCACGATCCACCCGATAAACCCACCACTTAGGCAGGTGGCCTCCTTATCCTTGAGGAAGACGGTGTTAATCCCAATCCTCCACTCAGGAATCATCCCTTGCTCTATACACGTTCCCTCGACTGACCTCCTCTTCATCACTTCTCTCAGGTGAAGTGGAGGGAGAGTCAAAAGCTGGAGGAGGGGCCACCCCCCCACTGGGAGGCGGCCCGGATACAGGAGGATCACCCTCCAGGGTGGGACCGCGTCGTTGGGAGGGAGAGAGGGATCTTTCCACGACGGTGCCCTGACCAGGATTCCGGTCCAGTTCAACCCGCCATGAATCCCCTATTCCACTGACCAAGTAAATCTGTCGCCAGTTAGATCCCTCCTTGTGAACATCTGAGGGGTTCCTTTCGAGGACATCCCCGGGCTGAAGAAAATCTCCAGGAATATCCCCTCCCTCAACAATCGGTTGCTGGATACGCTGACGGAACGCGGGAATGAAGGGAGCTTCATAATATTATGAGAGTGTAGGCCAAAGGGGAACGGGAGCTTGGGTGGGTGCGGTGGGGCTACCCGCTCCGTTGCCTAGCTCTTCTGTGGGAGGGCCCACCCCCGATTCAGGGACATACCGCAGAGCCTGCAGGACCTTGTCCAGTCTTGCAAAATGGGTAAGCCCCCCTGCAATCGCTCTGTGCTTCTTTCCGCGACCACTACCCCCACTGAAGAGGGGGCCATACTTCTCCCAGTCCCTTTCAAAGGACCGTAACTCCAACGTCTTCTTCTCCCTTCCCGTTTTCTTGTCCCGATGGACGGTCATCTTGAATCTCTCCTCTGGAGTCAACCAAGACAACATGAAATTGAACTCACAGACAGAGAGCTGCTGCACGTGTACCCTCAGGACAGTGCAGATCTCATGACTGTGGGATGTCACTCCCGGCTGCACTTCCACGCGGTCAAGAGGATGGAGGTGCATGACCGCCCATTGCTCATGTAAGAGAGGGGTGAGGACAGTTACGTACTGCCCTCTGGGGTCTATCCCTGACCCAGGAATGGATAACACAGCCAAATCTCCCAACATCCACCCCGGAGGTTCATACCCTATCATCGCCTCAAATGCCGTCATCTCCAATGAAACGGAATAGACGCACATGACCGCCCACACGCTCCCCATACACACCAAGTGCCAGACGTGCACGGGGAACTTCTTCGTGGGATCGGACATGTAGGCCGCGAGGGCCTCTCAAGAGATTTGGTTGGCTCTCTCGGTGCGTCCCATCTGCCCTTTGACATAAGGGATGGCCTCCTCAATAAAAATGTGATGAGGAAAGCCCGACGTCTCCCACCCTACACAAAAGGCGGGAAACACTCCATCTGTGAACTCCTTTGCGAGGTCACAGACGATGATGACAGGGAAGCCAAAGAAGCGGGCCCAATAGAAAAGTGCTTCTATGACTTCAATCCCCCTCCAGGACTTAACGGGCCAGTTTAGGTAGGCTCGAGTCATCATACAGATGAGCACGATCCACCCGATAAACCCACTACTCAGGCGGGTGGCTTCCTCATCCTTGAGGAAGACGCTGTCAATCCTAATCCTCCACCCAGGAATCACTCCATCCTGATTCTGGGATGAGGATTCTGGGAGATTAGGGGTTGTCGCATTCTTGAGAGGATATATACGGCACCCCCCCAATCTTTCTATAGCGACAACCTCCTTCTCCTGTACTGGAACACCTCGGCGCTCAAGCGTCTTCTGAAACCGTCTCCCCAAGGCATAAGCGAACCGTCGATGGAGGGCCCTCAGAATGTACACATCCGTCACAAACTGAGGCTCTCTCCAGTAGGTGAACTTGGCTCCATTCTTCCGACCTAGACGATGGTTAAGGCGGGGAACCTGGGCTGCCTGACGGACTGGGAGGATTCGTTATGCCTCACTGACCTTCCCGGTTTTCTCCTCAAGCGGGTGGCCCCCCACAATGACTCTCATGACTGGGAGGTGAGAGACTCCACAGATTTCGTTCTGAGTCTCTTCCGTCACCTCTCTGGCTCTCTCTATATCCCCGTCAGTTGTAATGATGCTGAGGGTGCGTCTATAAATAGATGCAAGCCACCGAGAGTCATCGGGGTCCTCAGTGTTATTCTGCCCCCACGGCTGCTAGATCAGTGCCTGAACAGGGTGTGAAGGTATACCTTTGTTAGGCATCTGCTCCAACCAGACGAAGGAGGGAATCTGGGGCTGGTCAGTCGCATCGGTAATGTGCCATGCCCCCTGATGTCCTGTGAGGGCTCGGGTCTCGGCCTCAGCCTGGATAAGGGACTGGCGAATGGCGGGATGCTCTGCAATCCACATTGCCCCCCCCAAAACATTGGTGAAGAGACCAGGGAGGTCTCCACAGATGTTCTGATCAGGGGGGGTAACTACACAAGGGACCACTGCATTCCTGCCATTCCCCCTGATGTCCCAGTAACCCGACATCATACCGACGCAGAGGTCCGCATCTCCTCTGGAGTCCTTATACCCCTTGATCGATATGGGAGGGTCCAGCTTCTACTTCCACACAATCGCCCCCACTGCATCTGCTGCCTGAAAGAGTGCGTGGATGATGAGATTGTAGAAGCAAGCTGAATCCACCTCAAACCATAGGGTGGAGGACTCCTGCTCCTTCAGGCACTCGACCCGGTAGCCCCGCCTGTTCCGACCACGTCGCTGGTCGAAACTACTGGCAGGAGGGGTGATATCCTCCTCAACATACACCCTCTGAGGGGACAGTAGTTCACACATGGGGAGGTGAGGGCGGATAGTCATATCCTGCATGACTCGGTGAGTGGTATTAGCCCTGAGGTCCTCGAGGTAATCCCACTCCCTCCGCTCCAAGCCAGTTGGCTCCTTCTCTTCCACCGTGCGCGTGCGGGTGACCCTGTCAACACCCCTGCCCCTCAGGACAAGGGCGAACTGGGTGTTCTCCCTGACAAGGGCGAACTGGGTGTTCTCCCTAGGTTTGCCATCCTTGGGAGGATAACATACCCCGCGGATACGGCTCAGGAAGCCCCTTTAGAAGGCCTTCAGATCCGACACCCCCCTCTCTGGATTGCTATCGTATTCCCCCTCTATGACGGTCCCATCTGGTGCAACAACGGGAAAGTCGGGGCGCATGCCTGGCGCGTAGTCTCTACCCACACTAGCCAGACCGCGGGCTTGAAGCTGCCCAGCGGTATCTCGAGGTGGGTCCCGAGACCACCTGCTCACCCTTTCCCGCTTACCCACCTGACCGAATCCCCCGTCTGGATCCGACTCGGGATCATCTTGGTCCTTGGGCTTACCAGTGAGGCTCCTACCCAATCGTCCAGCCAACTGCTCCATTCTCTTCAGCTCTGCTGACAGCTGAGTAGAATTGGCAGGGAAATTCATGACATTGTCATAAATTCTCCTTCGCAGGTTGCGAGAGGCTGGTGGATTTGGGTGGAGGATCGGAGGCACCCCCCTCATGTTCTCAGTGACGACCCGGATCGGGTGGGCAAGAGAACTCTGTCTCTGCTGCTGCTGCTGATGATGATGATGGAAGGCTTCTTGCAAGGCATGGGTGGATGCAGTCTGAATGGCATCCTCACCTCCCCACAACTGCAGAGGGGACGGGTGCCATCCAGGTGTCTCGGGAGCGGAGGAGACTGCCATGTCCTCCTCCCCACCTGACCCCTCAGAGTCAGCCGAGTTACCGTGTTTACCAGCCTGGCCGACTGGCCCACCCCCCATCAAAATGTTTAAGCCCGACTGAGCAGCAGCTACCTCAACCCTGGGAGAGGAGCGTGCGAGTCGATCCCTGCTCGACTGCCACGTATGCATCCTGCCATCACCATCTGAGGGGCGGCCCCTGGTCTGCAGGGTCCCATCCTGCATCTTTCCACCCGTCATAGGGGCACGTATACGACTGGGGGAGCGCGGCTCAACCGTGACTCTCTCTCCCGGCCCACCCCATCGACGGAGGTAGGCTTCCTTCAACTCAATCATCCGGGAGGTGTGCTGGTCTGACCAATCAGACACATCCACATCTCCCTGGACGAAATCTCGGACCCTGTTGCGCAACTCAGGGTCCCTTTCCATGGACCTCACGTCCTCGATGGCCCTGTCTTCCTCCTCCCTATGTATAGCCATAAACTGGGCCTGCGTTCTTTCGAGAGGTCCTTCTGGGTAGCCGTCCCAAATAGGAGGGACATTTACCCAGCTCCTGTAAATCAAGTGATCCCCACCAGGGGGCTCCACAAGATCCCCAGCCAGGGAGGGGTGGACATCATCGTCCTCATCTCCTGATTCAGACGCGACGGGCGTTGGAGCGTTGTTATCAGATTCAGGGGCGGCCTGAGCAGCGGCAGCAACAGGCGCAACAATCTGTGATGGCTGCGCTAATGGGCATGGAAGGCTGGAGGAGGAAGGGGCAGGTGGTGGAGCGGAGGAGGACATGGCCATACTGTCCCCCCCCACCGCCTGAGCGTCCTCAAGCGATCTTTGCAGGGCAATCTGCATCTGCTGCTCCTCCTTCTCCTCCCTACTCTTCCTTCTTTCCTCCTTCCTTTCCATCAACGACCGAGCTCATTTATAGCGCTCCTTCTTATGCTGCCTCCGCAGCTTCCTTCTAAGCTGCTGAGCTTCCCTCCTAATCCGATTAAACAACCTCCTCCTCACGTCATTCAATTGGACGCTCGGCCCGAGGACATCAGGATCCAGGATCTCCTCTTCCCTTCTGACCTCCTCCCTCCATCTCTCAATGAGGGAGGAAACGCCCTCAGAGTACTCTTGGGCGAGATGCTCCCCTCTACGGAAAGCAAGCTGCTCAGATGGGACTCCCTCCTCACCCAACGGGGTGATCGGAGGGGCAGGAGATCGCACCCCCTCTCTTCTTCTGTTGAAGACAGATAGGGAGCGGGCCCTGGGAGGTCTCATCTGGTCCTCTCCTAGGTAGGCGGCAGCCTCAGCATATTGCCGTAAAACCAGAGAGAGACCAGAGACCTCAGGCTGTGGATCCGCCTATACCCTTGGATTGATCCTGTACGGCCACATCGTGTCACTCTGCGGGATAGCGGAGGCGTACCTACTCTCCCCGTAGATACGATCCTTGCCTCTGCGAGGTTGGAGGTCTCCAGGATCAGACTCCACCCTGACGTCACAGGTGGCAGTCGATCGGGAGAGGGATCGGATGACTGAGTCTGCCTCAGCACTTGGGACAGTGCGAGTGAAGCAAACTTGCTGATCCTCCCCCTTCCTGGTAAGATTCCTCCCCCTCGCCTGGTGCCTTTCTCAGGCAAACCGCGCTCCCTCGTACCGCGTGAGGGATGCACCTGAGATAACGCTCCGATTAACCCGCCTTCCTCCCCTCTCCCCCTCATCTACACGTTGACGCAGGGCATACGGTGGGAGGCCTTGGATGACCTGCTGAAAAAGGATATCCACCCCCCCAATATGCACCTGCTCCCCCTAGTCATTTTCCTCGAAGAGAGCTGGCTGCTCTTCCTCATGTGCGTCGAGGAATTCTCCGAAAGTGGAGAACGACTGAGGGGGAATGAGAAGACCCCCGAAGAGACAGGGGACGTCCACGTGCAGATGTCGGGAGAAGGCGCCATCGGTCGGCTGAACCTGCCGATCAAACACCTCCTCCTCATGAGGGAACCCTGAATCATCCAGGATGTTCACCTTATTACCGTCCAAGTAATCGCAAACAGCCTAGTCGGGGAGGGTGACCGGTCCCTGAGGGCACATAACCGTGTTATCCCCCGGGGTAATTCCCAGCACATGCAGGGAATTGAACCGGCCATCTCCTGCGCCATAAGCCGGCCGGAGGCCCTGACTGCGGCCTCCCCCTCCTCCTCGCGTGTTACCTCTCGGGGTCTTCGGACCCGGAGAGGACGATCGGTTACTACCACTTCCTCCTCCTCTGCCTCCCCCTGGGCTGTTTCCTCTTCCCCCACCAGGGGAGCCACCTCTGCCATCTCCAGACCCACCTCCTCGACCCCCCGGGCCCCCTCTACGTCCCCCCCCACCCATGCGTTGATGGCCTGGCTTGTGCTCATGATCTCTGGCAGGGCACATAGAGCGTTTATGCCCTAACCAACCACAGCCATCACACGTCATATCATAGTAGGGGCAGTGACAAAAGGGGCCAGGAGTGTGCCCTGCAGAAGTGACCCCGTCACTCCTGCCACACCTTTTACAGACGTACTTACTCCCTTCCTTTTTTACCCCCCAAAACTGCTGGTTCTCACGCTTCCACCGGTGAGGGCAGTTGTCAGTGGGCTTAGAAGGACGGAGGTCATCTCCATCACTCCTGCCTCTAGGGCTACCCGACCCACCCGTTTTCCCCTGCTTTCTGAGACCTGCAGGAGCAGGAGAGCGGGAGTGCCCCCTTGGGAGCACGTGGGCCAGACCAAGGAATAGGACGTTCTGGCTTTGTTGGCCTACCCCCGTGATGTGGGTAGCCATTTCCACCAAGTCTTTCATGAGTCAGTATAAGACGGGGCCGGATATGGCGATGAGGGAGTTTGTTTCAGGGGTTTTGGCAAACTCCTCAACTATCCTCCTCAGAGGACGGTATAACTTGACGTCCACCCCCTTGTACTGGCCCCAGGAGTGGAGGAGGGAATCAAGGATGAGGCCCCCCAACATACACCCCCAAATAGCATCGGGGACGAGGCCATTCAGGCAGTAGGTGTTGACGGTGGTTATCATGACATCCAGGTAGGTGAGGAGCTTCTGGAATGTCCTGAAGGTCTTCCGTATGACTGCCTGCTGGACCAACCATGTGCACAACAATCTCTCCTCCCTCTCAAGGTAGATGAGAAAGTAGTTAGTCAGCAGGATATATGAATAGTCATGCAGTTTGAGGATGTTACGGGGGGGTCTCTGAAGGATTTCCTCCCATCAGAGATAAGGGATTTCTATCTTGGATTTCCCCCCCCCACCTCCACCACCGCCCTCCTTGAAACGACCCTTCTCCTTCTCCCTGCCCTCGGACTCCGTCCCTTCCTCCTGCTTGATGGATACCACCTGCCCATCAGCTGTGGCGACATTGAGTTTCGGATTCGATGCCCCCAACTGCTGACCGAAGTTTTAAATGAGGGATAGGGACAGGTTCTCTGAGAGATTCTCAGTTTTCAACCCTGTAGCAACACTGTCAACAATCTTATCAACAGTGATGGTCACAGTCTGACCCTCCCCCGACCTAGGAATAGTAACTACCTGAAGCTGTCCCCCTCCCAACGCATCGGAGAGGAGGGACCTCATATACGCCTTTAGGGCTTCCTGGGATGCAGAGAAGGGGACCAAGGTGGAAAAGGCATCAGTAGGGGGTAAGGAAAATGGCGCACTTGAGGAAGATGACGATGCTGCTGCTTCTGGAGCCTTAGCCGGCCGTAGTGGAGACAGCAACACGCCGTCCTCAGGAACCTCCTCGGAGGTCCCCCCCAGACCAAATCCCGTCGGAGGGCGCTGGAGTTTCTTCCTCTCCTCTGTCAATTTGTTTAGACAGATTGAGAAGATGGAGCACGGTCGGGCATTGTAAGCCTTGAGGTACTCCTCAGAGATCTCCCTGTCCGCCCCCTCCAATTAGTACATCTGCTGCTTCTTTGTCTCGATAATAGAGAGGTACCCAGGGATTTTGATCTGGGTGCGAAGCGCTGAGAGCTCTGCGGTGGCGAGGCTCACAACCCGATACCCCGCCTCCAGCTCCTTCGACGACTTCACCACCGATCTCGCTCGCCACTCGGAGACTTGAATCCTCACGTCATGGAGCTATCTTATCCATATGGTGGACTCATTGACGGGAGGAAGTTGTAATGGTAGGGGGCCCTCAGGCGCTCTACCTCCGCCAGTCTCCATCGGAGTGCGAGCCTCAGACTCAACCTGCACGAATACACGTGCGCGTGAAAGGGAAGGTGTATGAGTGAGAATGTGAGTGTAATCGCCGGAATGAACCGTCGCTCCCTCAGATGGCACCAGTGAAAACGAGCACGTACATGCACGCTCTCAAAATGTGGGGCTGGCTCACCAGCGTCAGGTCCCAGTGACCTCTACACTCATAGGTAAGGCCCAGTCTCTATCAGGACCGATACGGAGACTGAGCCGGGCTCCTCAGAGAATAAGTGTCTAATAATCTCACTCTGTAGGACTCTATGTAACCCTAGAGTCCTCCCTGACACATATCGCACACAGAACATATAAAGGTATGTCAGTACAGACCTACACAATCATATAACATCTATAGACATCTCACTGTCTATCTGATCAATCAGGTGGCTCGGGAATAACGGTCAGGAATTTCCCGTGACACACCCTCCTGCACGCACGCCTGGCAACGATCCTGCAGTACTGCCATCCGTGCCACACAGAGCCGTGCCGATATAAATCCCAATCATGAATGATGTCCTGGTCCGGCTCACCGGCCAGGATCACAGCGTGCGTCACCCCGCCAGGCCCGGCTACTGCTTCCGCCGTGATCTCGGACCCACGCGGTCTGACATGACCATGCAGAATCCATGGGAAGCAATTACCAAAGGTAGACTTAGGTAGTTACTGTAGCAAAGCCTTCTTGTATAAAGAATAAAGTTACAAAGCATATATGGAGGAAAGTCTCTGACAAGGGAAGCCTGGTGCTAGGCCTGGTGCTAGGCCTATCACAGAGAAAAAAAAAAAATAATTTAAGCCCGTTCTCGCTTAATTTTTTTTTTTCTGGCCCGACAATGTTAGGTGACAAACAACTGTTGTTCAAGTGTTGATAAGTGTTGTTTTTATGTTGCACAAGTGTTGCTTATAGGTGTTGTGCAAAAAAAAAAAAAAATAATAATTTAAGCCAATTGTGGTTTAGGTTTTTTTTTTTGCTGTGATATGCCTAGGCCTGGTGCTGGCTAAAAATTAAAATAGTAAAAAAATGATAAGGCCAGCTAGGCTGCATGGCGCTACTAGTATACCCAACAAACAACCTGGCTTAGGTTAACTAGCAAACAACTTCTTATGAACTAGTATCACTCTTAATGTTACTCATACGCAACAGTATTATTCAAGCACTAATAAATCACTTATCACTTATCAATGTTATCATTTAATATCATACTCATGATGCTAGGCCTAGTGCTAGGCCTGGATTTTATATAAATATATGTACTAAATTTCAAATATATATATATATATATATATATATAAACTGACTTGTCAATCGAAGTTATCAAAACAATTTATGATGGGTAGTATGCTAGGTAGTAGACACAGATGAGGTAATATATTTTTTTATATATTTATATATTATATTTTAGTTCAGAAAATATATATAGCGATTGAGTGAGAAATAGGGGCAACACGTGAGCAAAACGTGTGGCCAAATCCGAGCCCGACTGCAGATTGCCCACGTGAAAGCGGCAAGCGCGTGCATTTGGGGGACCAGAGGAGTGCAGGGGGAGGGCTGGGAGGAAGGAGGAGTAGGCAGTGCGCTGGTCATGACTGAGGGATAGGAAGTACTTAGCAAATGCCGAAGAAGGCATTCAGACGGAGGAGCGTCAAGTATGAGGTCGCATGAGAGAGAGAGCTAGCAGTGAGAGCAGTAACCAGGACAGAAGGAAGAGACGAAAGACGTATAGGCCAGATGCTAGGAACAAACTTTAAGTCAATGCCCCCCCAGAAAATATATATGACTTGAATTGAATGATATGATAGAAATATATATATCTAGAATCCAGGTCTAGTCATGATGCTCAATACTAGAGTCCCCAGTAGAGTGCTTTATAGTTTTTAAACTTAGTTTTCAACATAGTTTTTCACTGTGAAAACCTTTATAACTTAATTTGATTGTGTGCAGCGATATGTATGCCTGTGTTCATGCAGGAAACAAACCGTGATGGGGGCATCACAGTGCCATCACGGTGATCGGGTACTTTTCTAGTAATTTGAGTTGCGTGTGCGTTGTTCGATCAAAGGTGCGTGCCTGTGTTTAGAAAAGGCATGGGCATGCCTTTCTTCAAGACCGAGGAAGAAGAGAGACAGAGGGAGAGCACTTTATTGTGCTTAAAGCAGGGTAAACAAAAGGCAAAACCAAATGGATCGTGCAGTGATACGTCAAGTTTTGATCTTTCTAGCTGTCTCTCCGTTTCTCTAGCTGTTCTGTCTTTCTCGTCTGTCTGTTTGTTGGTAAATCTGACTGTCTCTCTGATATTTTCCTCATTAATTTGCTCACGAATCCACAAATAGTCGTGTGTGTGAATACAACCGGGGGGAGAGAGGAGAGCTAGAAGACCTGTTGGTCAAAGGTTGTCGATCGAATAAACAAAAAGTAGATCGAAGGATTCCGAATCAATCATGTAATGCATGCACGTCAATTTGTCGACTATTCAGAAAGGGCCGTACGCACGCACACATGATATCGTACTCACACATCGCACATGCACACACACACCCACGGGTTTAAATAGTGAAGCCTGCCCCTGCCTATACATCTCTCAGAATCTTCCTGGCTCTTTCTCTCTTCTCAAACAAACATACACACAGAGAGAAAGGAAAAGAACGAAAGAAAAACCAGACAAGAGAGATTGAGACAGATCCTCTCTTCTTAGCTCACTCCCCACTCCCACTTTTTTCATGCAAACGCTTATTCACCCCCTCTTTCCCGTTCCCTTTCCCTCACTCATGTACCCCACATTTCCTTGCTTTCTCTCTTATTGCGCGCACAAGGACAGTATTAGTGTCTTGCAACGGAGGCGCCTTCATAAAATCGCGACGACCAAATCGCCCACCCCTCCTTTCTCTTCTGACCGCCACTCTGTCCATCTCTCTGCGTATGTGTCTCTTCACATGCTTGAACTGCCATCGTACAATGAGACAAAGGAGAGGCAGAGAAAGGGAAAATCCACTCAACCCTCCCTCCGTCTTCCAATCCTTTTTTCCCCCCTTTCTCGAATGCTGCAGCCCCACCAGAAGAAAGCAAAGGGTCGAACGAGGACTAAATTGGAGGCAGGAGACAAAAATAACGCACGATAATGGAAAAGAAAAGTAGGAAGGATGCCAGAAGGGAAAAGGAGAGGGACCGATCAGACAGAGAAGGCGAGCAACGTTGGTTGATGGATCTACTTCTTTGCTGTAAACACACAGACACATAGCTCTTTTTCCCTTTCCCGATAAAACGACACCCGTGCATGTCTAAATCAACCCCCCCCAAGTCCACCTGTGAAGTGTCGTCACACAGAAACAACCAGAAGCGAATCAATCAATCCATCAAGCAAGCAGGCAAGGGAGGAAGGAGAGAAACGAGAATGAAAGCCAGAAGCCAGGCAGGAAAGAAGGACGGAAGGACAGACGGACGAGTCCGCACAAGCTTCCTTCCTGGAAAGGAATCACCCTTCTTTTTCTTTTCCTTCAGTTCCCCTCCAAGCCTGCCAGCCGGCCCTTCGTCTAATGTTGTCCGGGGTCCTGCAGAGACAGCATTGAAGCAGAAGGTAGGTAGAAGGGAAAGAATCACTGTATGCATGTGGCCAGAGCAGATCAGAAGCAACGACCGAAAAGAGGAAAACGGAAGGAAGGAAGGAAGGAAGGAAGGAAGGAAGGCCGCATGTTGTGGACGGAGAGTACCCACGAAAAAAGTAGGTGGGACCTGTGTACTGCAGGAAAGGAGAAACCATGCATCCTTTCAAAGCTGCTGTGCATACAAAGAATACACAGAGAGCGCAATTGCAAACGTAACAGAGGAAGAGAAGCAATGGTAGACAGACTGATCCATGCTTCTTACTGTATTGTTTGTCTGTCTGTCCGTCTTCTGCTTTTTTGTGTGTCTATCCGTCCGTCGATTGTGCTGGTGGTTTCCCTCCGGTGTGTGCGCTGTCTAGCCTTACACGCGGTTCCATTCCCACTCCCCTGTATCATTTCATCATGAATTTATGCATACACACACGTATGAGTCCCTTCAATTAATTCAACTGACCACGCGAAAGGAGGAGTCCCTGACGTGGGTAAAATTTCGTTGAGAGCTCTGGCTCTTGTGTCCCGGTTTCCCTCCATCCCCGGCTGCCCCTTGTTCATGCGCCCGCCCACTATCCCCTCCTGCCCCGAAGTTAGCAGACATGAACGGCACCGGCACAAATCCGCTGCTTGAGGGCAAACCGCCAGCCTCCATCACTCCCTGAGAGCCGGGAGGGGGAGGTGGGGCCCCGGGCGGTACCAGCATCTGCCAGCCCGCAAACGGCTGCGCCCTCACTGGCGAGGCGATGGAAGGGAATCCCGAGGAGAAGCCGACGGCAGCTGGTGTGGGGGATCCGGAGGGCATGGTTGCGCTCTGTGGAGTGGTGGTGGTTCCCTTAGTTTGAGGGGACATGATCGATCCGGGTTGCGCCATGAGGCCCCCTGAGGGCTTTGAGGGGGGAGACATTGGATCGCCAAGTGGAAGGAAGGAGGAGACGGGAATTGTGGGGGTGTTCGAGGCTTCGGTGAATGATGAGGGGAGGGTTGGATGCGGTTGGCCTGCTACAAGGTGATGTGAAGTGCCTTTCTTTTTGGGCGACTTTTCTTTGTCTTTGTGTTTTTCTTTGTGTTTTCTGCTTTCTTTATCACCCTTCTCACTCTTCTCTTTCTCTCTTTCCTTCTTTTCCTTTTTCTTCCTCTCTTTCTTCTCCTTCGACTTCTCAGGGTCCTTTTCTTTCTCCTTCTTGTCTTTATCCCTCTCTTTCGTCTTGTCTTTTGCCTTTTTCTCTTTCTTCCTCGGCTTGCTGCTCTCCTCCTCAAATCCCACAATTGCGGGGGCGGCCAAAGGCGCAAACATCTTGGCGAGGGGGGGAGAGAGAACAGAGGGACTGGTCGGGTTCGTCTCTTGCAGCTGCGGACTGGAGGGAGAGGCCGAGGGAGAGGCCCCAGTTGGCATTGGTAAGACCAGACGGGAAATTATGCCTGTCCGCAAGATGTCGTTGGCAGTCTGCTCACATATCGATATACACAGATAGCACCGAGACAGATAGATGTGAACGAACAATCAACGGAAAAGAAAGAATTCAAAAGAGACCAAACCCATGCACCGACAGAATCAACGGAGTCAATCAGACGAGAGACAGATTTGGCAGAGAAGAGGTGAAACGGTATCAGAATGACAGAGACAGACCGACAGACAAACAGACAGACAAACAGACGGAAAGACACACAGGGACACCTTACCATTTTCCTGCCTGAATGGGTCTCAAGGAGCTTCATAAGCCTGCGAGAGGATTGCAATGCAACGCAAAAGAAAATTCAAAAAGTCAATTCGAGATTGCAGAGCAGTCAAATGTATTTGGCGCAGTATTCGAAAGCGAGGAAAGAATATAGAAAATTCACCAGAGCAGACGGGCGCAATGCACCGTATGTTTGTTTCCTCAAAGAGGAACCAAAGCAGAAGGCACAGATGGCTGCAGCACAAATCAGAGTGGAGAGACTTGACGCAATGATTTCCTCCAACATCAGCATTTCCGCGTCTTTGACTAAACGACACCCCTCACTCACTCACTCCCTCACTCGCTGACTCACTCCTTATTCGCTCACTCACTCACTCACTCACTTGGCCTTCTGCTTCATGACTGCGTTGATTAACTCCCCCCTAATTGCACTCCTGGCTTCAGGTGACGCTGCCGCTGCGGCCTTCGCTCCCTCTGCTTCCTGAGCCTCTTTCTGCTGCTTCTCCGTCTGTTTCTGCCGTAAGAGCCGCAGCTTCTGTGTAAGCTCGTCTTTGTAAAGAGCCACCTGATATTGGAGCCTGCAGGCAGCCAGAGAAGCATACAGAGACAAACACACGTGCGCGTACATACTCATGCAGAGAACCAGAGACAGCATTGGCAGCGAGGGGGGCAGGCGGCACAGCTGGAAGGAGAGAGTTGAGAGGCATTCATTGCTTCCCATTCCAGGCTCTCTCTCTCTCTCTCTCTCTCTCTCTGTGTGTGTGTGTGTGTGTGTGTGTGTGTGTGTGTGTGTGTGTGGTGTGTGTGTGGTGTGTGTGTGTGTGTGTGTGTGTGTGTGTGTATGCATGCATGCATGCATGCGTGCGTGCGTGCGTGCGTACGTGTGTGTGTGTGTAAGTGTGTAAGTGTGTAAGTGTGTGTAAGTGTGTAAGTGTGTGTGTGTGTGTGTGTGTGTGTGTGTGGTGTCTGTGTGGTGTGTGTGTGTGTGTGTGTGTGTGTGTGTGTATGCATGCATGCATGCATGCGTGCGTGCGTGCGTGCGTACGTGTGTGTGTGTGTAAGTGTGTAAGTGTGTAAGTGTGTGTAAGTGTGTAAGTGTGTGTGTGTGTGTGTGTGTGTGTGTGTGTATGTATGTGTGTGCGTGAATGTGTGTATCTGTCTGTCTATTAATATTTATCTGCCTGCCTGCGCGTTCCGACGATTTTTCGCTTCATGTCTTTGGCTGTCGTCTACTTTGTTCGGCGCTCCGATCGCACCCCTATTCGCACAGTGCATGTACAAATGGAAAGGCCAGAAACACGGCGAGCATAGAATTTTCAATCCGTTGCCCTCACTTACTTTTCTCTCTCAATGAAGAGTTGAGCTGTGGGGGGCGCGAGATGCGTAGGCGAATTCTGCACACACGAACAGACAGGAAGGAGTCGGTGTACAAACTTCTTGCCACGGTGAGACGAAGGCACGTGACACTTTCACAGGGAAAAAGGATGTGAAAGAAATGCAGAAAAGAAAAGAGAAAAGTAGCAAGAGAGCAGAAAGGCAGATCACGTGAAAAAATCAGGAAAACGGAAAGGAGGGTGAAAAAAACAGACTGACAGAGAGTTATTAGGGAAGCCAAACTATAAGATCACACCGTAATGGACACGCGAAAGAAAGTAGGGCTCAGTCTCTCTAGTGCGATCAAAAGGAGCTGACCGGAGCACTCCCGACGGCAAAGGGCACCGGCCTTCCCCATCCGGGCAAGGGAGCGGCAGTGGGCGGCGGCCCAGCGTCCTCCTGTTTTCCCACTCTCAGCCTTGGGGGTTTGGAAGAAGCCGTCTCTTCTTCGTCTCCTCTCACAGTCGTCTTCTTCCGCTCATCTGCCAATTTCTTCCGATGCTCCAATGCGGTGGCTCTAACTTTCTGAAGTAGCGCGAGGTGCGTCTCTCGGACCCTCTGTCTGAGGCCTTCTTGCACTGCGTGGAGTTTGGATTCGTCTCTAAATTGGGAGAATTTGTGTAGACGTGCGAGCGTGGAGGGTTTCAGACCGTAGGGGTTGGAGGGATGTAGAAGCTCGGCAGCAAGGCGGTTGTTCACACCTGCTCCGAAAGAAGATCGGGCAGAGTGACTCTCGTTCGCTGCTGCGGCTGCGAGCTGCTCAAGCTCTCTGCTGTTTGCAAGGCTTCCTCTCATCTCTCTGCCCGACAGGGTTTTGAAAGACTTTCGGGAAAGAGACTTTCGGTAGGTACCCCCCTCATAGTCAAACACCTGGACTCCAGAGGTCCCTTGCAGCGGTAGAGGCCCTATGTTGGCCCCTGCAGCGTCTGTCTGACTGGGTGAGAGCATATCCACAGAGACGGCTCTCGAACGGAGACGTGAGGGGCCTGCAGGGTGCGCGGGCTCCTGCTGCTGCTGCTGCTGCTGCGGCTTGGAGTCAAACACCCTAGTGTCCTCCTTGGAGGCATACCGCGCTCTTCTGGCAGGCAGAACGGGGCCTCTGTCCTCTCTGCTTCCTGCGTTCTTTGCTGCCTGCTCATGGAAGCTTTTGAGAAGGGCCTCGTGAGTGACGGGACCCATCTCGGCCTGGCTCGCTCGACGGACGGCCTTTGCAACTCCAGACAAACCGGCTCCTTTGAGCGCATGGAGCGCATCATGCACAGAGGAAAGCCGTCTCCTCGAATGGATGGTGGCGGGGGTGGTCCCTGTGTCCAAGTGTGTTGAAACACCGGATACCGCCCCCCTCGCACCTCTGGAATGGAAAGATGATCGACGGAGTGAATGTCCCAGCGACCTTTGGGTGCCTGGTCGGGATATTCCCCCGGGTGCTCCAGACTCATGAAGCCCGGAGGCCGATAGATGGGATTCTAGTTTTTCGATCATCTCCTCTTTCTCATGTAGCTGCTCTTGGAGCAAGTGCACCATCTGTTGAAGCTCCAGAATTTGGCTGGCTTCGTCACTCAACCCGTGGCCCAAACCCTGGGGCACACGATCTTTTAATGCCGTGGGCCCCTCCCCTGTCCCGATATCCCCACTACTACTTGACCCTTCCCCACCCAGTGCTGCCCCAAATTCCCCACTGCCCGCACTCTTCTCAACGAAATGGAAAAACTCAACAACCCGACCCAAAAGCTCCGACGCTCTGGGGGTTAACATCGGCTCTTCTTCTCCTGAGCTCGTGCCCTCCGACTTTCTCTTTCGTCTTCCCACCCTGGTCGGATGCCTAGATCGCGCTTTTGCCACTGCCCCCTCTGCTGCTGCAGTCACAGCGTTTTCTTCTCCGTCCTCCCCGCCTTCGTCATCTTCCTCATCGTCGTCTTCGTCATCGTCCGAATCGTCAGAGAGAAGGTCAGAGTCATCCGAGTCCTCGTCTGAGGCCTCCACCTTTGCAATCAAATCAGTCAGGGCCTGAAAGGAAGGCGGTGGGGATGGGGAGGCTTTCATACAATAATACGTGATGCAAGTTTCCAGCCAAAGCGTAATACACGACATCAACACATGTTGTATTTGTGCAGCAATCAAGTCGGTCAAGGTCTGAAAGGAAGGCGGCCTTCATGTTTTCTTTCAGGGTGGCGATAGCATGCAGACAATTCAGTCGTTCGTTCTCATTGCAGCAGAGAAGGCAGAGAAATCAGGCATTCGGAAATTGTGAAAAGAGGGTATGAGAGAGCAGAAGCAGCAGACAGAGGAAATAGTGGAAGCAGAAGGGAAGGGGAAAAGAGGGAGTAGGACAGAACACAAGAGAGAAGCTGTACAGACGTACCTGCATACGCAATTTGATGTCGTCAACAGCAGAGCCCAGGTTCTCGTGCTGCTCCCCCTTCCGAGCTGCCTCAAAGTCGTTTTTGTCAAATCTCCACGCGTCGTTGGCTGCAACCTCCTCTACCAGGTTGCTGTACATCTCCCTGTCCTCCTCCTTCCAGTTGTCCTTTGTTGCTCTGAGGGTCTCAAATTGACTCTTCATTCTCTGATACTGCGCTTGGACATGTGACAACGACCCTTCTAACTCGGCTACAGACGCACGCTTGTCAGCATCAAATCCTGCGTCGTCTCTTTGAGCGCGCATGGACGAGATCTCTGCCTGCATCTGCGCACGCCCCTTGGCTATCTTTCTCAACAGAAACCGCACTGACTTCTCATGATGGATAAACATTGCCATTGTGCGGGGGGGGTTGACCCCCGGTTCCCCCAACTGACGCGCGAAAACCGCCAAATTGGCCAGAGACTCTGAACAGTTTCTGACCGTGTCCCCGAGAGACTCCCTTTGATCGACTGCACTCTTCCCAGTCGGCCGTGGAGTTCCCTTGGGTGATGAGAGGTCTGATGAGGCCCTCGATAGGCCGCTCAGTTCTCCATGGAACAATCTCCCTATGTTCATTGTCGACTGCATACTTTGTTGCGTGTCCTGTGTACCCCATCCTGCACTCTGTTGGGTGTTGATCCTCCCTCCAGGAGGACCTTCGTGGCTTTTGGTCTTTTCAACCTCCTGAAGGGCGAGAGGACTCAGCTTCACTTTGCCCTTCTTCTCACTCTTCGGGGTGGTTGAATTGGCTAAACTGGACTGCATCTTGGTGCTTGTGTTATTGGAAGAAGAAAACAGGTCTGTCGTCAGAGTCCAGAAAGGCAGAGCCAAAGAAAGGTCCTCTGGTTTGGACTTTGTGTGGGAACATTGCGAAGAACGCGTAAGTCTAAGATGGTAGACGAACGTAGAACGAGTCAAACGGCTGTATGACTGGGTCTGAATGAGACTTCATGCCCCCACTACCTATGTACCAGTTTCTTTACGTGCGGCTTCTATGGAGTTCGTTTGATTTGTGCATGCATGCATATATACATGAAGCAAATCGAATAGTTCTTTTCAAGTGCATGCAATGCAGGTTCGTCATGGAGGGCTGCTCAGCTAAAAGAGGCCCTGAGAAAATTATGCGACTCGATTGATTAATCCGATATCTGTACTTCGATCAATTGAAAAAAATGCTTGTAACGCGAGTCACCAACTAAAATTTTTGGGGTGTCACGTGAAAAAAGGCCACAAAAAGAAGGACGGTTTCGCGCGTTTTGCGCGAAAAAGGCGTAGATAGCTTTTACGCACACCCAGAATTCAGTCCGGCCCACATGCATTCTACACAAGCCTACAAAAGCCCGCTGCTGAGTTCCTGCTCTAATTTCGGGTCGCAGCGGCAGTTTGAGACGACTTAATAGTGAACCTCAAAATAAAAAACCGATTTCGGGTCGCAGCGGCAGTTTGGGATGACTTAATAGTGAACCCCAAACTAAAAGTCTAATTTCGGGTTGCAGCGGCAGTTTGAGACAACTTAATAGTGAACCTCAAAATAAAAAACCGATTTCGGGTCGCAGCGGCAGTTTGGGATGACTTAATAGTGAACCCCAAAATAAAAATTCAATTTCGTGGATTAATTCTTAAGTCGCCTAAGCAGATGAACTTGAAGATTTATGTTTTAAGTGGCTTATAGTGTCAGGGAGGTATTCCTGCTGAAAAGCGCCGATACGCTGCAGACCTTTCTTAACATACCTAAAACTACTCGGAATCCTGGCCAGAATGATGACTGACATCCGGGTATAGCGTACGAGCCCAGTCTCAGCTCTATCTGGCTACTCCTGGCCACCACGTACGGTCTGACCTACCAGTATTATACTTAATACAGATCACCAGAGGATCATCACCCTACATATCAATCATAGGAGAGCGGGGCAAAGCCATTCAAAACAGAAGTGAGCATAAGGAGACGTATGGGGACACTAAGACAAAACATGCATATTTAAGATAAAAAAAATTGTTATCGTCGAGCCCGGGGGCAGCGGGGGCTTTGCAGGGCATTCGTTACTGTTTAACTACCACCTCTATTTTTAGTACTTAACATTATATACTAAAACTGTTTTTAAATGAAAATGTTGAGTATATGAGAATTAACATTTAAATATCATCACATGTTCAATCATTCTTTCCATTCAATTTCTTTTTTCTGTTCTTTTTCTAGTTTTATCGGCGCTTTTGTGACTGCCTGTTTGTTTTTGAGTTTGCCCGCCGAGGACAATCCGGACAAGCAGTCGCGGCTGATTTCCATGGGTGAATGCACTTATTTTTGGACCCCGTCCATTCACCCGGTCCCTCGTTGGTCGTGGAGGAGCCCAAAGAATCCCAAGCAGAAAATACCACAGCCTGCAAGCAGAGAAGAAAGAAAACACATCTTGTGGGACAGCAGACAGGCAAGCAGGGAGGCAGACAAACAGAATAGTGTGTGCAGCCAAGAACAGCAATCGGGATCCATGAAAAGACTCCCGGCCACACGCGGTCTGGATGGCCTTCGAGCGTCACAACGTGAGAAAGAACTCTGGACCAGGCCCTCCCTTTCTGCCATTCAACCCACACGAGGCAATGCTTGTCTTTGCTAACGCAACTATCAGTCGAATGACTGGAACGTGCTCCTGACCACCTGTACCCTCTGAACTTCATTCCAAACTCACTCACGTGTCCAAAGACCAGATCGCCATCCCCCCCCCC
>JAHBMJ010000101.1:0-15687 GCA_018398765.1 Chromera velia | reverse complement strand
CCCTCGCTTTCTCTTCCTGCCGGGACACCCGTCTCTCCTTCTCCCTCTTTCCCCCCCACTCTCTCCAGTAAAGTCCACAGTACCCCGTCCTTTACTCTGAAAAAACTGCCGTCACTTCGGACACGCACAATCCCGGCGACAGACACCCAACCCTGAAGGGAAGAGAAGAGACATGAACGGACGGTTTCGTTTCTGTGAGAGTCGATCCCCTCGTCTCGTTCCTTTCGTTGGCATGCAACTGCTTAGAAGGAAGAGGGTGCTTGCCAGAAAGAAATGGACAGAAGAATGGCGGCAACAAAGAGGGAACTGCGAAGGGAAGGGAGAAAAAAAGCAGAAAGAAAGGCTCAGAAACAGACTATCCAGACAGACTGACAGATCCCCTGAGCTTTTTTCGCATCGTTACGACATTTGAACGTGCACGTGATCAGCATGCAGCTTGTTTTCAATGAGCACTGTGTTGCTTCTTCAATTCACCATTCAAGGGGACAGAGCGCACTCTTTACAATCTCTGGCGAGAAAGATAGACGGACTGGCTAACTGACTGGCTGAATGACTCACTCACGTTCTCAGAGCACTTCTGAATGAGGGCGTTCCTCTCTGTCTGTTGAGAGGGGTCGGCGGTCTTCGAGGAGGGGAAACCGAGGAAGTCCTGCAAAGAAAAGAAACCAGATTGAGGTCAGAGACGGATGGAGATTCGAACTGTGGTGTGTTTTTTAAATAGACAGTAAGAGAGGTACATCAACAGATTGGACGGAGACACGACTTCGTCCTTTCTCAATTTCTTGCTTCGCCCGTGACAGACAGACAAACGTACAGGGAGGGTTTTCTTTGTTCAGACAGACTTCAACCAAAAGGGGTGCAGCGACATCGGCGTAAGGCGACCGGATCCCAAAGAAGAAGGGCGAAGGAAGTCTCTTGATCGAAATTTGAACGAGCTCGCTCGTGAGACCAACAGATTCACCCCCCTTGGCGGCAAGAGATAGATAGAGAAGAATGGGGGGAGGGGGGAGCGAGGCAGGGAGGGACGGAGGGAGTGAGAGCATGGGCAGCAGTCATATAGGAAAACCGAGAGTGCAATCCATCAGTATAACTAAGATTGAATTTGGTAGGAAAGACAGCCAGCAGATCGAAGAGAAGAGAGAGCCGACAGCTAGACGCACATCCCAAGAGAGCCCGAAGGCTCTCTGAGCCTTCAGGTTGCCGTACACCATCACGGGCCCTTGTCCCGCCTTCACGCCTCTCTCAGTGAATTCATGGGCAGCACAGACGAAGGGAGCTTCGTAGAGTTTCCGGGCCTGCAGGAGAAACTCTATGCGCACAGAGGAAGAAACAATAAGGAAAGATGGGCATGGGAGTCCATCGTCGGCGATGAGGAAAGACTCTGGTGTCAGGGTGCGGCATGCAGGAGAAAAAGGAGACGGGGACGGACGGGAAGGCCCAGATAGACAAAGGCATACAAACTTGACACCACTTTCCTCTGTCTTCCTTTCCTGCCACTTCATCTTTCTACGCTAGCAGAGTGAAAACGGCACTTCTCCTAAAAACGACACTTCTCGTTGTATTCTTGATCACCCTGGTAGTCGACCACAGTAGCAGGCGGACGGGAAGGAAGACGGATGCAGACAGGCAGTCTGGGACACGGATAGACGTAGACAGCATGCACTCAGACAAGCCCCAGAAAAAACAAAAGACAGAGCCCCGATGGGACTTTGGAACAGACATGCCGGCAAGCGATATCAAGACAGTGCGCGAAGAGAAGAGAAGAGAAGAAAGAGAGATGGTGCAGTCCGACATGTGGTCCAGCTGCCTCCTCTACGGCTCCCTGGCTGACTGTTCCTTCGTAGCTGACAGATGGACTGAAGCAAAACCCCAAAACCATCGGAATGGCACGTAGAAACATGCGAGACGAAGCAAGCATGCAATGTGGAGATGCACCAGTCCGGTTATGCAGCTGCGTCTCGCTTCCCTCTCCTTTCAGCTCCCAAGAATGCAAAAGGAACGTTGAGACAAAGGGGGAGCAGTGGGTGCATATTCATACACCTAATTGAACGTTACGTAGGCAGTAGCTGACTCAACGGGTGAACGATCTGACTTTTTCAAGTTCCGAGAGGCCCTCCAAAGAATCTGGAAGGAGGCCCCTCCCGAAGGTGCCATCAAAAGACTCCAAGAGGAAATTCGCGTACTTTACTTTGCCTTCAGACTCCCAAGCGGGTTTGGCAGGCGCGTCTCTGTCTCCCGCCTCCGAGCTGAAGCCACATTCGAGAGGGGAAGGGCTCAGTCTGGAGGGGGAAGGGAGGAGACGGCAAGGGAGAGGGAGACGGCTGGAGAAGCAGGCACAGAGACGGGAGAGGACTCCTGCCCCACGCTGGCCGTGAAGGAACATTGTCTCGTTGTGTCTTGTGCAAAAGCACAGGTGCTCCCAATCCTGTGCTGCTGAGTGCTGCTTAGACTGAGAACAGCTCTGCTGGGAGACGGTGACAAGGCGAAAGTCAGGTCAGTACGTGAAGCTCAGTCTGAACCGTCAACTATCAGCCTGTGGACCTCTTTTGCTCGCGGCTCGGCGCTCATGAAAGCGTGTCGGTCACTTTGCCATCCAGAAGGCACAGAGCCCAGAGACGGCCTGGAAATGCCCGGAAGGCAGCGAGGCTGCCTTTGTGTCAGACTGCAGACGTGTGCGTGGAACGGGCATACAAGCATGGATCCGCGGGCCGCGCGCCTCGGATATCCGCGGGCCGCGCGGAGGATCCGAGGCGCGCGGCCCGCCGCTCACATGGATGCATGGCCCGCCGAGCCCAACCTAACTTCTACGCTACTCTTAACATATTAATATACTAAAGGGGGGTGCTAGCTGGTCTCGCGATATCATGCGGCATCATGCAGTATCTCATGGTCCGGCAGGGGGTCTAAGAAATACCGTGGGCTAAACCGTGGGGTTGATTAGGGTTGATTACCATCGGGCGGATGCCTATGGACACATTATAAAATTGATTTACGCTAACTTACGCAGATTTGTTAGGACTTATGATTACTTATGATCTATTCCAGTCGATAACAGACAAAGATTATCCCTAATTATCCTAGAGATTACTACTTAATCTTTTTAAATCTTTATCCAAGAAGACCTCCCTGAACCTAACTATCACTTAAAAGTTTAAGCCGCATTTTTGGATAAGCTTGAAAGTCTGTGCCACAGGCGCAGATCATTTACGGTATCTTGAAAGCCAAAGCCGCATATCTAGACAGTATCTTGACCATCTGTGGCGTAGACGGTCTCTTGAAAAACGATGCCGCACATAGAGATCATCTTGATTACATTCTAGATTATATTTTTTCCAATGGCACTTAAGTTCAGCACTGTTCAGAGAGGTTTCCAAAAAACTAGCCCCAGATGTTATTTATGATTTTCTGCATATAAATATGTTAAAGACTGAAAGTTACGACGAAGCACGTCTATAAATGTCTATAATTTTAGGTTAGTATTTAGATTTATAGTGGTTTATAAAGTGAATATTGTATCACAGTCGACTTGTTTGTACATATTAGCAAGTATCTATACTTATTTGACTATAGATATACAAAACGACTTGTTATTTACTCTTGCAATTAGCAGCAATTAGTTGTAACTAAGAAGTTTTAAATTTCAGATGGATGAAATCAATGCATTCAAATCATTGTATGCCAGTCCATCGGAGAAACTCAACATGCGGTAAGCGGATTTCTTCATTTGACGGAACGATGAGACAGGAGACGCGGAACGTTCCAGCAAGCAGAGGGTCTACATAAACAAACACAGGGGGCTTTGTGACTTTACTCTCCGGATCGGACAACAGTTGCATCGCCGAGATGCTCGTTGCGGTGGCTTCTCCTCTGTGCAAATTTTCTTCTTTGAAACTCCCCTCCTCGTTCTCACGCCTCTGTACGGCAATCACCGCACCAGCCCCCATATGATTCCCCGCATTGCACACAAACGACAATCCGTCCCTCTGCTCGGATTCTTCAGACAACACCGCACTGTCCTGCTGTCTAAAATTATCTCTTCTCAGTCCTGCCCCCTCTTCAGACAGACCCTCCACACTTCCTCCCTTCTCGCTTTCTTCTCCCCCTCCCCCTCCCCCATCCTCCGACAAACCACAAAAATCTGAAGACCCCTCTTCCCCCCTCCAGGACAGAAACAGAGGACACACATCCATGCCCCCAACGGAGACGGCACCAGAGGACCGGTCTCTCACCCGAACACTCAAAGAAGACCTGATCTCCTCAGGTGCCCTCACGCTCTCACTGGGCGCTAATGCCATTTTTCCAGAGGAACCCCATGTTGTCTCACCTGCATACATGCAGCGAAATTAAATGCTAATGAATGCAGGAAGGCTCGTCATTCCAAGAAACGTGCCATGATGCTGAACCACCCACCCTGCCGCAGCCGCCAAGAACGTTCGAAAAAAGACACGTGAAAATACATATTGGAAGCGGACACCGATCCAGCGGCAAAAAAATGCAAACCATACCGACGGAGACTGTTAAAAAGACCAACAAACGAGACCATACAAATAGGTCACAGTAATGGGCACACACACACACATATATATATATATACACACAGACACACACACGCACACACACACACACACACACACACACACACAGAGAGAGAGAGAGGGTTAGGGCCACTTCTTCCCCCCAAAAGGGACCGACCGACCGACCAATCTCTTCAAATGAGCAAAGTACTCCCGGATTCGAATCACTATTTTCCTCTCCGCTCCCTTCTCTCTCCGCCTCTTCCCCCCCCCCCTCTTTCCCTCCATACATCTCAAGATCTCTCTGCCTGGCCCTCTCCCTACAGATCCCGTGTCCAACTTCGCGACTCCACACAGACACACGCGACCGTGTTCCCATACGAGAAAGAAAGGCATCCAGATGTCCTGAAAGAACACCACGATCCACCTTCAACCCTAAATTTCCCCCCCCTCGATCTGTCCCATCAGATTCTCTCCCTGCCTCTCCTTCTCCTTTGCCCCCCCCTTGTAGAAGAGACGGGACCGCAAACCCATAGGGCCAATGCTCAAGAGCCCACCCCCCCAGCCACGTGCGAGTAGAATCCGCCTCTCCACTCCCAGAGGGGGGCACAGACAGAAAACCCGAGCCAAAATTCAAATGCGATCGTTGGAAGTCCACACGAAATCCCACTCTCTCCAACTCCCGAAGCTCCTCCTTCTCGAAACCCCAAAGCCTCAACGACTCTTCCCTCACCCTCCCCCCGCCCTCCGTCACGCCCCTTCCTCTTCCTGCTGCAGAGTCTCTGTTGTCGTCTAAATGACCAAACAGATCCAGTGCGGCCTCGCGGCTGTGCACTGCTACGGAAGGCAAGTGGAAGCTAAAAGCCGTCAACACAGAATCGTCTAGTGCCCCCTCTCTCTGTCCCTCTGACCCGTCGAAAGATGGACACTCCTTCCCCTCCAGCACCGCTCTCCTCAACAGCCTCGTCACATTCCTGTTGTGCTCAGGAGTCACCCAGAGACCCAACAAGAGACTGCACAAGAAAAGCATGTGTCATATGCACTTTCGTTCAAGCGAAGAAAAGAAAACTTGGGTCTCGCTCTGCCTGCATATCGCATATCGATATCAGCATCTTACTGCATGCGCTCCTTTCTCTCTCTGTGTACTTTATTCTTGTCTGCCCGCCTCCGTCACACCGACCGACCGACCTCAAATGCAAAGCAGCTGCGCGTCTGACCCCAGGCCACGAAGAGAGCATCCAGGCCTCATGTCTCCGAATGCCCTCAACTGCAGACGACAAAAGGGACTCCTTCCACAAGCTCCGGCCCATCACTGCCCTCCCCATCTGACCATCTAGACTCTCTCGCAGCTCCTCTGCCATCCTCCACACCCCCTCAGCAGTCGCTTCTTCATCCAAATTTTCCTCGCCAGGCTCCTCGTCTCCTGTCAGATTCACCTGTGCATCTCCATGCAAAAACCGAGCTACCGATTGTCCGAAGGCTCCTGCCAACTCATCGTCTTGTCCTTCTTCGTCCCCGGACTCTTCGTCTTCGTCTTCTTCTTCTTCTGCTTCTTTCTCTCCCCTCTCCACACCTCCCGAAGAGCGTGTCAAAGCCATAAGAGCAGGGGTGGGTCGCGGCAAGTCGTGATCGTCTCCTCCCGCCGCGTGGTGTGTTTCTCCGTCTCCTTCTTCTTCTGCCAAGTCGTCGGGAAACTCCCTGCAGGCAGGCAGGGGGAAGGTATGGATCATGAAGGAATGAATGACTTGATGATCGATCGAATCAGTCAACGGATGAATTGAAGAAATGAATAACGACTGAATGACTTGACTGAATTAACGGATGAACATTAATCACTTCAAAGTCCCTGCAGCAACAGATCAATAGCTTTGGTCACGTGACTGTCTGCACTTCGGATTTCGTTTCTGTGCATCCATCCATCAGTCTGTCATTCTGCAGGTCGATCTGGAGTTCTTTCTGAACACCCCCAGGCCTAGCAACAGAAAGACTCTAAGAACAGAGCAACCTCCCGCCTAAGAAAACGACCAGGAGAGATAGCCTGCGGGCGGGCCCACAAGCCAGCCGAGAAGGGAATTAAACTTCAAAGAGGACACACACACAGACAGACAGACAGACAGACAGACAGACAGAGAACTGTGAAAAACCAGCTGACCGACCGACCGACCGACCAATCGAGGAAAGTCCAATCCCTGAAGGAGAGGGCAAAGGACAAAATAGGGAGGGCCTTCAGATCGTGAACAGAGCTGCACACCTTTTTGCGGATCTGGAACCAAAAAGGGGAGAGACAGGAAGGGGGGGGGGAAGAGAGAAATTCGGGGCATGCAGGCAAATGCAGACCTTGGGAAGGAGCACAATGAAGTGTTGTTCCGAACTGCATGTGTGAAAGGAAATGGAGAAGAGAAAAGGCAAAAAAGGAACGACAGTCGAGAAAGCAGGGGAGCAGCACCCCTTTTGAAAGCAGAAACATGCTAAGGGACATCTTTGGAAAAGAAAGAAAATTATGCTCCTTCTCCGCTACTTTATTGAACAAGCACACGCGTCAGCAAACCTCCAATCTTTATCGACGCATGTCCTCGTCCTGTCTCTGTTCGTGAATCCCTCGTTTCTGTTTTCTCGCTCGCTCGCATGGTGCGCTCCCCTTTTTGTCCCTTCCTTCCTTCATTGCTCTCCTCTCCTCTCCTCTCCTCTCTTGCCTTGTTCATAGATTTGCAAGGAAGGAAGGAAGCAAGGAAGGAAGGAAGCAAGGAAGGAAGGAAGGAAGGAGTAAGGAGCCAGGCAGTCAGGCCACCCAATCCAATGCGGCCACTGATCGATCGATCGACTGACGAGTCTGAGCAGATGCATGGAGGCAGGGGACCAGAAGCAGAGGTCATCGAGGCCCTCTGCGGCCTGGCAGAGGTGTGCGAGGTCGATCTCACACAGCCTCTCTTCGCACGAACGGAGGTCAAACGGGCAGGGAGGAATCTGCAGGCAGCCCCTCAGGCAGACAGGGAGGGAGGGAGGGAGGAAAGACCGCTAGTCGATTAAGTTCAAGACAACGAACAACACAAAGGTTTCTATTACGCATCGACTCTCCTCAAGCAAGGTGCCTCCGAGAGGCCCTGAGACCTTTTGAGAAGAACCAAACCGATCATCTCATCTCTCCATCATGCAACATGCCAACGTTGGGAGGGACCAATTTGCGTAGAAACTCTGTTGGTGATGCCTCTGGGGGGGCGAGACCGGTCACCTTCAAGTGACAGAGAACAGTCAGCACACACACCCGCAGACATGCAGAGAGAGAGGGACACAGTGAGAGAGAGAAAGAATTTCGGAAAGAGAGAGAGGGAGAAAGAGAGAGAGCATACGGAGAGAAGGAAACGAGCATAGGATGGATGGAGTTGGGATGGAGGGACAACAAGCCCCTCTCAATTAAGTGGGGGGGGGGCATTCTGGAGTGATTGTCGTTTCAGCTAACCGAACAACAGACAGACAAGACAGACCTCCACAAACCCAAAGGGGCTGAACAGAGCCTCCTGTGACAATTGTGAAGATGATGGAGAGGGGGCGGAGGGGGAAGAGGGCGCCAGGACGGTCCCTACACTCTTTTCGTTGTCTTTGTCCATTTTGCACTTGACAGGAGACGCTCCGGTGAGGATTAACAGCAAATTTTCGATGGTCCTTTTGTTCCTCAGCTGCAAATCACACAGCTCGGCCGGCGGGAGAGGGGGGTTACCCAGGCCACAGAAGGAAACTAAGAGAGAGAGAGAGTGAGAGAGAGAGAGAATGCACACAGAGCGACTGAGTGACTGCCTGACTGACTGACGGACTAACTGACTGCTTGACTGACTGACTGACTGACTGACTGCCTGACTGCCTGACTGCTTGACTGACTGCGTGCCTGACTGCTTGACTGCTTGACTGCTTGACTGACTGACTGACTGACTGCTTGACTGACTGCCTGCCTGACTGCTTGACTGCTTGACTGCTTGGACTGACTGACTGACTGACTGACTGACTGACTGACTGACTGACTGAATGTACGGACTGAGGATTGTCAAGCTTAAAGGAGAAAGCAGAAAACCGCAGGCAAAAAAAGAGGAAAAACTGGTCCTTCAACCTTCTAGCCATTCGACTATCGGACCCGCGCGAGACATTCCATCCGGATTCAGTCAAGAAAAATGGACCAAGCCACTCAGGAAAAGGAACCACGAGAAAGTTTTTATTTGTATGTAAGAACATAACCAACACAAAAAGAAAGAAGAAAAACAATCCCCCCGTATACCCGAAGTTTTCCGAGTGCACTGAGGATGAGAGCAGCTTGAGTTCCTGTGGTGGTTTCGAGGGCGGCATCGCTCGAGAGCCACCTGCACGGGGGGCAAATAATAATTCGGAACGGGATGGGGAGAAATGAAGACAAAAACGAAAGAGGAAAAGAGAGCCACACGATAGCAGGGAGGAAAGGGGGACTGAGTGAGAGACGAAATAACGACGAAAGAAAAATTGAAGAATGGTAGCAGAGGGAGATCAGCAGAAACAGGAAAGGAAACAAGGGAAAGAGAAAGAAAGAAAGAAAGAAAGAAAGAAAGAAAGAAAAGAAAGAAAGAAAGAAAGAAAGAAAGAAAGAAGCAAAGAAAGAAGCAAAGAAAGAAAGAGAGAGAGAAAAAAGCAAAGAAAGAAAGAAAGAAAGAAAGAAAGAGAGAGAGAGAGAGAGAAAAGCAAAGAAAGAAAGAAAGAAAGAAAGAAAGAAAGAAAGAGAGAGAGAGAGAGAGAAGCAAAGAAAGAAAGAAAGAAAGAGAGAGAGAGAAGCAAAGAAAGAAGCAAACAAAGAAAGAAAGAAAGAAAGAAAGGGAGAGAGGAAGAAAGAAAAAAAAGGAAAAACGGAAAAAAAGAAAGAAAGACAGAAAGAAAGAAAGAAAGAAAGAAAGAAAGGAAGGAAGGAAGCAAGCAAGGAAGGAAGGAAGGAAGGAAGGAAGGAAAAGGCCGCGAATGTGAACCAACTGACTTAAGGATGTTGTCCTTTGACGGTGTCTCCATGAGACTCACGACCTCCTCCCGATCACGGAATCTCGCCAGTGTTCCCAGCAGTTGTTGTGCAGAGGGACCGTTCATGTCTTTTGTCATCGCCTGCACGCATACACATACATGGAAACAGACACAGGAGGGGGGGGGGGTTCAGAGCTTGAGAGTAAATGTTCGGAAGAAAGCGTTGGAGCGGGCTTAGTGCAGTCAAAAAAGTCAGACACTCCCGTTTTCAATCAGAGGAAACAGAATGGTCAGGTTTACTTCAAACTTTTTTCTTGTCTGTTGCCTTTTGTTTGTGTCCCACAGACCCCCCCCAGCACCGCCCCACAAAGCAGAATGAGATCGAAGCAGCAGACCAACCCACCTGCATGAAAAGAGACCTGGAGACGGACACAACGAAGGGCCCATGAAAGAAGTCCAAACGTGCCATGTGAGACAATGCCAAGGCCCCCAGGTTCACGTTCAGCCTCCCTTTCTTGAAGCAGAACGCAAGATGAGACCCCACACGAGAGAGCACCTCTTCGTCTCTCAACCTTAGCTTAGAGAACCCATTTAGGACCTGAGTGGCAACTGCATCAGTAATATTAACCCTGAGTGCCGCTCTGGAAAGGGAGGTGAACAGAGATGCCTCTAGACTAGGAGGGAGACGGGGCATTAGTTTGCCTAGTGCCAGAACGACGGCCGCCAACTCCCATGCCCTCATGTCTGCCGAGACAGTGGCCAGCCGTTCACACGCGGCCACGACGAAAGGCTCAAAGAAAACGTCTGCTCCCGCACATACACGAAGAATCTGCGCAAGGTCTCCGACGCTCATGGAGGGCGCAACCTCAGACGCCCTCAGCAGAAGTTTGTGCAACACAATGCCGTCTCCATTCTCCAACTTTGCATACTGTTGACACACAAGGGACACCTCGTGGGCATCTAAATTCGACGAATTCGCAGCCACAAATTCCAATAAATTCTCCAACTGTTCACGGGACGCGAGATCAGACAGGTGGTGCGAGGCCGACTTTCCCCTCAAGAGGTCCAGCAGTTGACGCAATGCCTGCTTTCCGGGGTCAACGCTTTCCCTTTCCCTTTCCAATAGTGTACTCTCTCTGTACAGTCCCGTCCGCCAATCTCTCAACCCGCTGGTCCTTGTCTGTGCGTGCGTAACTTTATCCTGCACCCTCCGTAGTCTTCCAGCGGGGAGACTGAACCCGAGGCCAGGGGCCCCTTCTGAGGCATCTCTCTCTGCATCTCCCTGCTGATGGGCAGCAGCGGTGTGGGAGAGGACCGGAGGAGACGGATGGAAAGA
Source organism: Chromera velia (assembly GCA_018398765.1). NCBI lineage: Eukaryota > Chromeraceae > Chromera > Chromera velia. Next base: position 4,872 of record JAHBMJ010000101.1, on the reverse strand, counting down.
AGCAAGCCCTGTTGCAGAGGGGACGTGAAAGGCGCTCACATGATCTGAACCCAAAGTGCTAGAAGAAGAGAAGGCGGCAGTGGCCGGGTTGGCACCTAATGCAGAAGCGGACAGGGAGAAGGCCCGTCTCTGACAGGGCTGGGGCTGAGAGGGGTGGGCAGATGAGGGGAGGAGACGCCATTTGAGGAGACGGGACATCGTGGCAGAGCTCTTTCGGTCGTCGTCGCCCTCTGTCTGAGTGCTTCACCCTGAACCCAAGGGGTGGGGCAAGGGGTGCAACACAACTGGTGCCAGGTGGAGAGCGAACACACGCGACGAATAATTGGAACTGATTTGGGGGCACACTGCCGCGATGGAGACGAACATTTCGAGGGAGCCGTCTCTGAGTGATTCTGCACCCACCGAGTAGACTGCTGCTCATCAAACGCCGCTGAGCGCCATAAAGCACCACTACTCTGAATCTCTTTCGTGTAACTGTGTTACGGCTGTACAGAGCTCTGAAGCGTGTCCTAATTGATTACGCACCCGTAGCACTGGCCGAATCAATTATATATAATTTAAGCAAAAATTTAATTTTGGTAACAAAAATTGAGATGATGTCGGGCAGGGTGAAGGGGCGCGCGGTACGCGCGCGCCAATCGATCCGCAGGTCATGCACGCATGCAAGAATTTACATGCAGGATCGATACAGAGCCAACATCCCATGCAGCCAATTAAGGGGGGACAGAAGGTTGAAGGCGCCCATGCAAGTCTGGCGTTTGTTTCGCTGTCCAACGTGCGCATCTGTGCACTCTGTTCCCATTTTGCACTTTTTAGACGGACACTCGCCCGTTCCGGTCCGAAGAATCCGTGTGTGGACACGCGTCACCGAATAGACATGAGATTTCAAAGCATGCATGACTCACACTTATATACCACATGAAGGTCAACCAAGGTCCAGATGATCAAGTCAAGAATCGAGCTGCTGGGCATCAGCAGTGAGCCTGAGTAGACGGACTCACCATGAGCAGTGGAGAAGTGGTCAATTAATAGGTCGGCCTCTTCATTCCTGCACATTCTGTCTGTATCAACAAACGCCCTTTCTGTCTTCATGCATGCAACTGCAGGCGCTGGGCCAGTCCGTGCCCAGCCTGAGGCAGTCCGTGGAGGAAGCGCAGGCAGATGCTCTGAGGCGACAGATGCAGGGCATTCAGGCCGCAGTGGCTAAGCGCATGGACGCAGAGGCAGACGCGGGTCTTCGGAAGTTTCTGGAAGACCTGCAGAGTCAGGTGGAACAGGCGCAGTCACTGACTTCTGAAGTCCTTTCTAGGGCCGAAAAGGCCTTTGTGGCGGCGTCGAGGGTGGATGATATGCAGACGTTTATGAACAAGTTTATGGCAACTGCGAGAAGAAGCACAGCGGAGATTGAGACCTTCGCCTCCCGCCTGCCTCAAAGAGCATCCCTTGCCATGGCGAGAGAGAGCACTGGGAGTGTGTTCATAACCCACAGCAGGGGTGGGGAGAGGGACAGTGTAGATTCCTCTTCTGAGCTTGTGTCCCTTCGAATTTCGTTGGAGAAGGAGAGGGAAGGAAGGAAGGAGGCAGAGAGGCAGTTGGAGGAAATGAGGGAAAGAGAGAGGGACCAGCCCCCCGCGGCACGAGGGGAGAGAGACGGGAGGGGCAGAAGACTGCACACCCAACCTTCTGAATCTTCCAGTGTGGCAGACCAACTCCAGTCCAAATCCCAAGCAATCAGAAGGAAGGAGGCACAGGTCTCTGAGCTCTCCTCTGAGCTCGCACGAGTAGAGGCCGAGTTACTTTCAGTGCAAAGAGACCGGGATGCTCTACGTGAAGAGTTGTCAAAAAGAAACGAGAAGGTGCACTCTCTTCAAAGCCAGTTGCAGGAATTAGAGACCGACCTAGACGCCGCACTCACACGTGCCAAGACGGCAGAGCGAAGGGTGCTCAGCATTAGTCCGAGGGTTCCCCTCTCTAGTAGAGGAAGACAGGGAGACCAAACCCACCGAACAAGGGAGGAAGAGGAAGAAGCACAGACAACACTGTTGCCCCTACCGTCAGAAGCGTCGAAAGAGAGTCAGAAAGACACCAACAAGACGGCGTGGGAGTCCCAGGAAAAGGAGGAATTGTTACAGAGGATAGCTCGGTTAGAGTCCGATCTTGCCAAGGCAGTCAAAGAAGGCACTAACCTTCGAGACGCATTGTCTAAGCGTTCTTCCCGACTCTTTGCTCTCCAACAGGAGACACACGCACTGATGCAGGAGAACGTAGGCTGCCACCAGAAAATAGACAGTCTCCAGAGCGCATTGCAGCAAGCTGCCGAAGATGATGCCACCACCAGTTTCAGAAGACGGAGTCAAATCGGATTGCCAGGAGCCAGGGGGGGCGATGTGACCATGACCACAGCCACCTCTTCCCCCCCCTTCATATCCCGAGAAGGTGACACTCACCTCAGCTCCCCCTTTGGACACATACAGCAGGTGGATAGGCAGAGAGAGACGGGGGCAGAGGAGACGGGGACATCTCCGGAAATGGAGGTAGAGAGTGGGGTCCCCTCTGTGAGTGTGGACGTGGGACGGGACTTGGCGTCGGAGTTAGAGCAAGAGAGAAGAGAAGGAGACGGAGAGACGGGAGAACGAGAGAGAGGTGAGCACAGCAGTCCAGTGAAAGTCCGTCTCCCCATTTCCATTCCTTCCGCTCCCTCCAGTCCCGCCCCTGCGCTAACGCAACGCCACGGCGCCGCCCTGCTTTCTGAACGAGGCAAGCTGTTTGACCGGATAGAGGAATTGGAGAAATCCCTTGAAGAGAAAGAGAAACAGATTGCAGAACAGCAGAAGAGAACCCTTTCTCTAGAAGAGGACTTACGTGTAGCAGCAGAGAGGGAGACGGCGATGACAGCCCTGTTGGAAGCCTTAGGAGATTCGCGTCTCAGTGCGCAGGAGGAGAAGGAGAAGAAGAAGGCGGAGAGTTCAAAAGAGAGAGAGACAGATGCCGAGCTAAGAAAGCAGCTGGCAGCTTTGCATGAACAGCTGCAAGCAGCAGAGGAGAGAGCAGCAGATGCAGAGCGGCAAAAAGAGGAATTGGAAGATAAAGAGAGGGCAACCAATAAGAAAGAGCAGCTTGCACGCGCAGAAACAAAACGTTTAGAAGCGCAGATGAGTGACTTGCAGAAAGTCTCCAGAGATGCGGAAGAAAGTCTTTCAGAAGCAAAGAAAGAATGCGAGCGTTTGGCCGAAGAAAGGAAAGAATTGGAAAGGAAGTTCAGGGAAGCATCAGTACGTCTTGCCTCCCTACCACCCGCTCCCGCCTCCCCCCCTGCCCGGTCCAGCTCTGCTGCCCCGACCAGGCGACACGCCCGTTCCAAAACTCTCCCAAAGCAGCCCAATATCAAAAGCCTTGCTGCTCCGAACGCACTGTCAGTCTCTGCTGCCTCTGCTGCCACATCCACTGTTCTTGCGAATAGTTGTGCGGAATGTCCTGCCCCTCTTGACTGTTGGAGAAAGAAAGAACAGTTGAGAGGGGAGATTGAGGAATTAAAGAGAGAAATCGGGTGGCATGAATCGACGAGGGCGAGAGAGGTGCGGAAGAATCTGAATCTCCAGGCAGCAAAGCGAGAGTTAGACAGTCAGATGGCAAGTCTGAAGGTGGATCTGCAGTCCAAACAAGAGGCAATTGCGGACCTTTCCGCCCAAAATTTCCACCTCCGTGCCCGTGCCCGTCTCTCCGAAGAACAGGCACGCAGGGACTCTACCCTCACAAAGGCCACAAGAGCAGAGGAGGAGAAGAAGAGAAAGGCACTTGAGGAGATTAGAGGAGATGCCGCAAGGCTTAAGGCGGAATTGGAGGAAATGAGGAAGAAGCAGGAGGCAAGTGAGAGTCGCTGTCGTGTGTTGCAGGCAAACCTTGTGAAGGCACACAAGGCAGCAGAGGAGGAAATCCAGGCGTTGCGGCTCAGCCATTTAGATGAGTTGTCAGCCAAAGTCAGCAAGGTAGAAGCAGATGAGCGTGCCACCCTCCTTGCTTCCCTGGCTGCCGAGACAATGTTGGCCTCTGCGTGTAACACGATTGCAGTGGAGGAGGCAGCAGAGAACTTCAGAGAAAAACGAGAGAACCTCTCAAAGCATCTCTCTGACGCACGCAAAGAGCTGAGCGTTGCCATGGAAAAGCACAAGCTCCTAGAGAAACAAGCAGCGTCTGCAGAAGAGCGGGCGTCCAGTCTGTTACAGCAACTGGCCCTGACGCGAGCAGCAGCAGCAAGGGACAGATCCGAGCTGGCTGCCGCCAAGGCCTCCGCCGCATCTCTTGAGACCTCCCTCCTGTATGCGAAAAGAGACAACGAACGTCGCACGTCTCTGGCACAGGCCGAGATGGCCTCCTTTGTCATGCAGGCAGAGAAAGCCGAGAAGGACCGTCGCGCGTTTGCCGCGGTCCTTTCTGGATTCCTTGTTCATCGCGCGGGTGCGTCTGCCCTGGCAACAGTCAGAGAGAGTCAGAGCCTGAGTCAGAGTCTCGACCAGACTGTTGACGAGGAAGAGGAAGCGGAGGAGACCAGGTTGTACGGACACCTAGGTCTGACGAATTCGTTGGTGAGGAGTAGCGGTACTGAGGGGACCCAGTCGATTTCGGAAGAGGAGAAGGAGCCCCCTGTGTGTGTTTATCAAGATGCAGAGGTGCAGTGTGTGCAGAAGACGGAAAGCGAGGAGTTGGGTGTGCAGTGGGGGGAGGAGAGAGAGGAAGCGTGTGTGCAAACCGAGGGTGTGCAGGAGAGAGAGACTGAGGATGCATCACTGCAGGTAGACCCTCAGAGGGACGAGGTTGCTGTCCAATGTGAAACAGGGAACGTAGACATGAGAGAAGTGGAGGTCCAGTGCTTCC
>JAHBMJ010000100.1:9191-56989 GCA_018398765.1 Chromera velia | reverse complement strand
AGTTCAACGTCTCCACCACCGGCGTGTTCTGCCACCAATATGACTACGTCGCCTCCCTTGTCCTCCCTCCTGATATGGCCGGCTCTGACCGACGTGCAGACAAGCCTCTCCCTGTCGGGTCTACGCATGAGGACGACACCTCTCCTCTGCTGTCTGCCGCAGGTGTGAAGGTCTTCCGAACCCTGCTTGGGCAGGTAAGCTATATGGCGAGCTGCACACGGCCAGATGTCGCTCTCGCGCACTCGTACCTGTCATGTTTTCTGGCGTCTCCGACCGAGAGGGCTCTTCGTCTTCTCCTCCAAACGGTGCGCTACCTCCGTTCGCACCCATCTCTCGGGATCTACGTCCGTCCTTCCTCCGACCCGACCAAGCTGACTACCATCGAGCATGGGGACTCATCGTTTGGCAACGCCGCCTCCCCACATCCTCAGACAGGCTGGGTTGTTTTTATCAACAACTCACCTCTCATTTGGAAAAGCAGGAGGCAGTCCCGTGTAGCAAGATCAACTACAAGAGCAGAGGTGCTCGCCCTGGAGGAAGACATCGACGCCGCGCTGCATTTTGCAAACTGTACCACCCCCTTCTACTCCAACATCCGTGTCAGAATTGGCTGCGATGCAGCGAACGTTTTGTCTCTGCTGTTGTCTGGCGCCTCTTCTTCTGCCGAGCATGCCCTCCTCCCCATTATCCGGGAGATGCAGGACAAGGCTTGTGTTGTTCCCCTCCAGGCCGCCACTGACTTGGTCGAACAACATAGGATTGGCATCTTCAAGATCCCCACCGATTCCAACCTCTCTGACCTCCTCACGAAGGCGCTCGACCTTGGCGCTCTGACTCGTCTCATGAGTCCCTCTCCCTCTCTTTCTCCGGTGTTTGGGAGCGAGATTGTGTCTTCTCTTCCTCCTCTTGCTCTGCGTGACCGCCCGACGATGGAGAAGGAAAGAAGGGGGGATGGGGAGGAGCTGACCGCATGAGAGCGTTTTGTTTGTTTCCCGGTTTTGTCAGCTACCGCTGTAGAAAGAAGAAGCCACATAATGTTCCAGAAGCATGCTGCTCTTGTTTTTTTGCTTGTCGATGCGCACTTCTTTTCTCTCTTTCCATTTGGTAAGGGGCGCATGCCAAGCGAATTGATTTTTAAGCGCGTAAGTCCCCATCCGGATCCTTAAATACTGCGTGCGCCATCATTGTTTCGGCTCGCTTCACGCATGATATTCATCTTTCCATGCACTTCTCTCTCTTTGACTGATCCCGGCTCGCCTCTCCTGTCAGTGATTGCACATTGAGTGACGCACGCTGAGTCCTGATTGTTTATGCAAGTGATTGCCATCCCTAGAACTCTTTCACTTCTCGTTTAGGGCTTTCTGGGGTTCTCGCACGCAAGGACTCCGTCAGGCGTCTCCTCTCGCATGCATTTTTGACTCACAAAAATTTCTCATTGTTTCGTCTTGATCGATTGCTAGAATTGAACGTTTTTTTCCTCTGGGAGTGGCTCTCTGCTGGCCACTCAGTTACGACTTTCTCTGGAATAAGGACCTACGGATCGATTTCATCGTGAGTCTTTATTTCTGTCTTCGTGTGTAGCTAGATATTCGTTCTTATAGTCTAGCAAACATCTCGCGTAATGTTCCAGAAGCATGCTGCTCCTGTTTTTTTGCTTGTCGATGCGCACTTCTTTTCTCTCTTTCCATTTGGTAAGGGGCGCACGCCGAGCGAATTGATTTTTAAGCGCGTAAGTCCCCATCCGGATCCTTAAATACTGCGCGCGCCATCATTGTTTCGGCTCGCTTCACGTATGATATTCATCTTTCCATGCGCTTCTCTCTCTTTGACTGATCCCGGCTCGCCTCTCCTGTCAGTGATTGCACATTGAGTGACGCACGCTGAGTCCCGATTGTTTATGCAAGTGATTGCCATCCCTGGAACTCTTTCACTTCTCGTTTAGGGCTTTCCGGGGTTCTCGCACGCAGGGACTCCGTCAAGCGTCTCCTCTTGCATGCATTTTTGACTCACAAAATTTCTCATTGTTTTGTCTTGATCGATTGCTAGAATTGAACGTTTTTTTCCTCTGGGAGTGGCTCTCTGCTGGCCACTCAGTTACGACTTTCTCTGGAATAAGGACCTACGGATCGATTTCATCGTGAGTCTTTATTTCTGTCTTCGTGTGTAGCTAGATATTCGTTCTTATAGTCTAGCAAACATCTCGTGGTGCCGGCCAGAGGAAAAAAACGTTCAATTCTAGCAATCGATCAAGACGAAACAATGAGAAATTTTGTGAGTCAAAAATGCATGCGAGAAGAGACGCCTGACGGAGTCCCTGCGTGCGAGAACCCCGGAAAGCCCCAAACGAGAAGTGTTTATATTATTATATTACGGAAAGTCTAAAGATATATATATGTATATATTGAATCCAAGCCTAGATGCAGTTGAATTATGGTTCCGGGATAATATTAAGTTATGCTTAATTTTTTCTGACAAAGTGCGTGAGTGAAAGACAGAGTGACAGAGGGCAGAGGTGGAGCGATAGCATGCATCCTCTATTACTTTTGCAACCTTATGCCTATGTGCAGAGCCTGTTTCTCTTACTCTTTTCATCTAATAAAGCATACCAATCAGATCTTTTACCTTAGAACGCGGCTCTCTGTTTCTTTTCCCTTTCTCTTCTTTGTTGTGGACTTCTGCAAGCTGTTCGGTAGTCACATTTTGAAAAGTATCCTTAAGTTCCTCTTTATATCTCCCCCACACTATTCATCTCATCAAGATTCTTTTTATGAGTGTGTTCACATGGTAGTCTACTTTGTCAACCAAAAAGGTGAACAGGGCCATTTTGTTAATTTTTCTATCCCCTTCTGACTTTCTTACATGCTTTGCTCTTTTGTTCCTCTCGTCTGTCCATCTTTATGCCAGATAGCCAATGCATTCCTTCCTTTCCCATTCGTGCACTGGGCATTCTGTGAGCACGTGGACCTCATCCTCGAGGACTGAAAGGCCAAGCAAATCAAAACAGAATGGACACATTCGTTTCTCAAGTGGCACTCTCTGTTTACCTTTCTGCGGCACTCTTCCTTTTATGATGGTGAAGCTTCTTTCTCTAAGTCTGAATGCTGCTATCCTTCTATATACTGACTAGAGCGCCGGCTCAGTGTAGCAAGAGGGCTTAGCCTAGTAAGAGGAGGCTTTTCTAATATATTCTTTTCTGATGCATGCACGGAGTGCACCAGTGTTTCTTTCTGCATTTTCTTCTTTCTCAAGGAAAGACCACAAATGAAGGCGATTTCCGTTTTGAACGCTAGTTTGAACCCCTCTGTGTCAATCTGAAACCTCCTCAAACTGACTTAGTCTTACCTGTTCTTCTCTCTTTTATGTTTTGATTGTCTATTCTACCTGTCTCTTAAACACTTTCTTCTTTCTTTTTTCCATCTTATCTATGTTTTTTTCTCTCAATGATCTAACTATTCTGTCTCTTGTCTCAAAAGAAGGCTGTTGGCCTGCCCATGTTGGTGCTCTTCTTATCTTAAACGGGTGTTCATCTCTGTCATACAGCGCTCTTACACTCCCTTTTAAGTGGAGAAAGAACTCATACGAATGTATTTCCTTTCCCTTCAGTCTACTGTCTACTCCTCTCTGAACTGCATCGATCAACACATGGAAGACAGGGGATTCTCTTTTCTTTTTTAGAACAGTAACCCTCCATATCAGCGTCCGATCTGCTACCTGAGGCTCCAGCTTGATTGGAAGAAGACCCTCCTCTAAATATGTTGATATGACGCTTTCTTTTTCTCGTATACCCAATACCCACCTCACTGTGGCACAAACCTTCTCTGTAACTGGTTAAATTTCTTGAAACTCTTTTTTATGCCCCTGTGGATTTCACAGCCATATAGCCAAACTGCCCTGACTGTTTGTTTGAACCACTCAAAACAAATACTTGGACGTAGCTCATCTACAACTGTTATCTTTGCTTTTAGGGAGTAGAAAGCTCTTTCTGTCTTTCTGTATCTTTTATCCATCATTTTTTCTATCAAACAGTCGTCTATTATCAAGAGGCCCAGGTATGGGTATTCAGATGCCCTTTTTAGTTCTCCTCTGGCTAGCCCTCCAGCCAAACTGAACTTATATGTCTTCCTTCTTTCCCAGTCTCTCCCCTCCCTCCACATGAAGAACATCCATCTTGACTTGGTTGAAAGAGGAACTTCTATGTCTTTTGTATAGCCTTCCACTCCTTTCAGCAGTGCCTTAAAACCCTTTTCCTCCTTTAACTCAAGAAACGCATCGTCTGCATACAGACCTGCGTCAAAGTCCACTGTGCATCCCTGCAGACCCACCTTTACCTTTATCCTTCCTGCCTATCGTCTGTCTCCCTCCAGTTCTCTGTTTGCTCTCCTTGTTATTTCAGCAGGCATATCTTTGGTGTACATGGAATAAATGACAGGCCCTGCCAGACCTCCCTGTTTCCTTCCTTTCCTTTCTCTCCACCACCAGTCCGTTCTTTTCACTCTCACTCGAGTTTTTTATGTGCAGCACCTAGTTTGGAGTGATTCAAAATAGATTAAATGTTTTGGGTCACCCCGCGGTCTAGTGCCGGGCCTCAAGTTTTACCGTTGAGAACTAGGGTTAGACACTAAAGTTTTAAAGTTTTTTTTTGTGAAAGTTTCTTTTTGCCCTCCAAACTTTATTTTTTTTTTAAAAAATTTTAATTAATTTTTAAATAGGTCTTTAATTAAGTCAGTCACAACTAAACTAATTAACTGATGATGATGATGATGAGGTGACTTAACCCGCCAGCCATCCTATCCCAATGGCAAAGGGCAATCTGTGAGCATTCATATCATATTGCAAGCTAGGAGCACGCTAGCAAATGTTCACCTAAAGCGGCCGAACTTTAGGACTACTAGCTAGCAAAACACTGTTCTTTTGAACTTTAAAGTGAATTTAGGTTCTAAAATATTCTAGATTTAGATCACTGTTTTTTTTTTTTAATATAATGAAATACTTTCAATTTATTATTAATAATTAGCAAAATGAATTTCGCTAGTTCGGCGCTCCATGATAGCATATTGGTTAGGGTTCAGAATTAAAAATCAAAGAGTCACCGATTCGAACCCCGATTGCATTACTTTTACAATTTTAAAGGAATAAGTATGTGCATGTATAATTTGCTTTCCGGGGCCAAATGTAAGCCATTGTATTACTTTTAATTCAGGTATGCGTATTTTATGTTTTGATACAGGCCAAATGCAAGTCACTGCATTACATTGTAAGGCATCGCCTAGGGCATCGCATTACAAAGGTAATGCACCACATTATCAAACAGCAATTATAAATTTTATGGTATGCACAGATCAAATCAAAGAAAATCTTGGAATGAGTATCACGTGATCCGATTTAAAAATTTCCTGATTGAGAGTTGACTCCAGATTTGACTTGAGCATCCAATTAATTGAAGTCTCTAAGCATCCTCCAGACTTGGCGAAGACTGAACCCAGCATCCAGCATCGAACTTTCTAGACCGATACGCATACTAACAAACACTACCGATACAGTAGAGCCAGTACTGAACGTTTAATAGACCCTTAACCGATACAGCACCTTAATTGCATATACCGATATGTCAGATCTTCTAACATACTTATAAGCGCCCTTTATATTCATTCTGTCTCCTTCTGACCAACCACGTCGGAGGAGTATAGAACACGTGGTGACATCGCCAACGAGAGTCAAACTCTCCAACTCTTCTAACCTGAAGCACAACAAGCTCTGCCAAAACGACAGAAGAAGCGAGTTCCTCTCCGAGCATCCAGGCATCTTCCACTACCCTTTTTCTGACCAAGGAACCGAACCGCCGCAAGAAAGGGAAGATCGAGCTCTTCGGTCTGTACCTGTCCTTCAGAAACAGACACCTACGAGTGCTCCACATCCAGACACACCTTCATCCTCTTGACTTGGCCGTGCCGAAGCCTAAGCACTGGTGCCCCTTCAACAAGAAGCTGATCAAAACCTGGTCCCGAGTAGCTCCTCTTGATCCTGCCATCTCCGGCTTGCCAAACTTACGACAGCAACTTCACTACCACCGTGAAGCCTTCGTTCCCTCCTTCTTCCCTGTCCAACAGTGATGTCACCGTGATTGATCTCCGCTCCCAAGCAGACATCCAGGACTTTGCTGAAGACTTCTCTCAGAACAAAACCCAACCGCGGAGCGCTGCCCAAATTCTTCCTGTATATCCCTCCTTTCCCTTTGAGAAGATTTACGACAAAACAGCACCTGACCGCGAAGCGCTGCAGAAAATTCAACCACAAACAGGAAAAATTGACCGATATACCCTGCCAAGCAACTGTGATCAAGAGCCATCCATATTGAAGAGACCACCTATCGATTTCGATCAGACTTCTTTCCGTGCAAAGAAGGCTTCAAGATTTGTTCTTCTGGGAGAACCTCTCTATTTGCCCTTTTCTGATAGAAACAAACAAGCATGTCTTCTGATAGAGAGAACCCTCAAAAGAAACTCCGACTTCATCAAGAGTCCAGAGAACGAGAAAGTCTTCTTATTGGATCAGTACACTTACTGCATGTGGGCACACAACCGTCAGTCTTCACGAACACTCAAGGCACTCGGTCTCAACACCTCACAGCAAGAAAAGTACATAGACCAGAAACACTTCCTTCTACCCCCGTATCTTATCTCTAACAGCCGCTGGTCTTGCTTAACTGATCCCTGTCTCCACTGCTCTTCTCACGATGCGACAAGTAAAGGCAAAAGCAAAGGCACAACCGAAAGTACAGATGGACCCACAACCCAAACCTAAGGCACAACCCAAGCCGAAGGAAGCAGTAAAAGCTAAAGCTCAGCCGAAAGCTAAAGCAGCCCATCTGCTACCCCAAAACTTAGGTATGAACAACGATCACCAACCTGATGGGCCTCCTCCCCAGGGAGATCCACAACCGAACCCTATCCAGCAGAATCTGCCTCTTCACCCACAAGTAGCAAAAGCCAACCATGACGCCCAAGGAGATGTTTAGATGGTAGATGTTGAAGCAAATGCTGCCAAAAACCAGCAAGGAGCCCCAAACCAACAAGCAGCAGCTCCTGCACTGCTAGCAGCCGCAGCAGCGCCTCCGATCGCTCAGCCCCCTCAAGGAGCAGCAAGCACGGGAATTGCTCTCCAGAGCATCGACCCAAGGATATTCATCAACCTGCAAAATTAAGGAGTGATTTTCAGAGTTGACGAGCAAGGAAACCTTGTCATAGTCGTTGGAGGAATCGCAGGTGCACAGCGTGCATCTGCTAGTCAGGAATTCCGACTCCCACCACCGAACCTCCAGAGCAGAGACATGCCAAAGGTGAAGATAGATTTGCCTTCCTTCTCCGGTGATCGAACTCAAGCAAAGGCCTATTGGGGGAGACTGCTACGACTGTACAATCGTATGAGATGGGACTTTCTTGACTTCTGTGACATCTGTTTTCCCTCTACCCTCGCAGGAAAAGCAAAGACCTGGTACGACCAGTTGCCTCAGACGCGAGTGCTCCTTATCACCAACCTTGAGCAACTCACTGATCTGTTCTTCAAGGAATGCCAGCTAACTGAAACAGATCAGGACTCAGCAGATGAAAGACTGCTCTGTCTCAAACAGAAACTGACCGAATCTCTGGACGACTTTGCGAGCAGGTACCGCACCCTCTGCAATGAAAGCGGAAAGGACATCGATTCATCCAACATTTTCAAACACTTCATCAAAGGACTCTCCAACGAAACCGTACGAGTTGCCCTCCGTACAAAGGCCTACTCCTCTTTCTAATATCTGTCTTTTAAGATGCAAAAACATACACATTCGTTGCTCCGAGTGTCTCTTGTCATGTCTTAGCCATGAAAGTAGAAGAAGGCCAAGAAGGTCTCGATGAGATGCCATTGGGTGTTCCTTTTCTTCCACCAACCCATCAAGAGCATCCACCCATGACCTACCAGTCTCTCTCCTCGTGGAGCCACCAAATAAGACCCCCACTGTTGGACGGGCAGATACCACAACCACACACGAATCCTACGAGAACTTCAACCTAGGACCAGAACCGAGTCGTGTCTGATAGATTCTGTTTCGCTGCAGACATCGCAAGCTTTGTCACCAATATTGCACATGAGAAAGCGCATTGCAACCGATGTGCTGGCATGTAAGGTCACACGCCAGAAGGGTGTTTGCTTTCTTTTACGATCGAATGCAACTACTGCTTCAAAAAAGGGCATATTCAGGCTGCCTATCGCGCACTCAAACGGGTTAAACAACTGGGACTGCGCATGAGCTCTAGATCAGAAAGACCTTTTAGCAACGGGGGAAGACCAAACCCATTCGCAGCCAGACTCGCACAACCGTACCAACAAAACAAACCATTCAAAAACTTCAACAACCCTCCACCCCGCCAAAAATTTAACCAGCCTTTCAACCTGAACAGAAGACCACCCCAAATCACTCCTCCACACACACAGGGCTACGGTAGATGGAACCAAAACCAAGGACCTCGCCCACCTCCGTTCGCCACTGGGGCAAACCAAACAGCCGCCAACCCCAATCCAAGACCCTTCCAGCAACAGCAAAAACACTGAAGCGTCTGCAAGCGGAACAAAAGGGTTCCAGGGCCGACCGCAGGTGACCAACAAGGCCCAAACTACGACCGTGGAATCCTAGGTAGAATCACAGAAAGAAAAGGGAAAGGGAATTACACATAACCATGAGAACAAACAAAATGCATGCGTTGCTTATGTCTCTCTTACCTTACCTGGTGTTGGCTCCGCCATCTTGTTCATGCAATCTGACTCCTTCCTCGTTCCTGCGTTAGTCGATTCAGGTGCTGACATCAGTCTGCTGCACGCAAGGGTATTCCAGCAGATGCAGAGAGAATATCCACACCTCTTATTATACAGAATTCCTCTATCTATCAAAAATGAAGGGGGAAAGGAATTAAGTAATGAAGGTTGCATTGCTTTGCCCATCTACATTAGTGGAGAGAAAAAGAGACAAAAGTTCTTTGTTTCCTCCTCCATTAGACATAGCTGCATTCTTGGTCGAGACTTCCTTGTAAGTCATTCTCTTTCCTTGGAATTCAACCCAGACGTATTAACACTGAAAGCGAATCAAGGGGAAGAGAAGAAAGAAGTGCCTCTCTACCTAATGGAAAGACTCAACAGGGAAAGAGCGTTTGAACCTAACCCTCTCTTTCTCCAAAAGAAAGCTGTTCTCCCTCCGAAACAAACCTCTCTTCTCATAGTCCGGTTGCCAGATGACTCCCTCATACCCAATGGAGCACATATACTTGTCGAAGGCCGAAGGACCAGATTTATGCCTGCAAGAATCAAGGTGCAGGATACAGTGGCGGAAGTAGATGACCGATGCGTTCATGTGCCTGTCATGAATGCGATGCAATCTCCCTTCTCCTTACCCCCTAACTTTTTCTTGGCCCACACAATGATCTGCACTGCTGATGAATCGGACTACCATGCCTATTTCTGTTTTTATCTGCCAAACATTGTCAAGACGGGAAAGCAAGACTGCACGATTTCAGGTATAGGGGGGGAAACAAAAGAGATACCGGGAAAAGAAGTGAATAAAACGGACGAGCTGCTGCCCAAAGAGAGGGAGCAAGCCGAAAAAGAAATCAAAGAGGCAGTGAAAAAGGCAACAAATTTATTAGAGAAAGATAAAGACAGACTAGAAACTCTGTTGAGATAATTCATTTCTCTCTATCCGACAAAGAGAAATCTAGGGACTTTAACAGGTGTTGAGGCATCCATAAAAACGGAAACGGAAGGCTCTGTCTATGTACGTCCCAGACAGATGCCTCTAGCAATGAGAGAAGATGTCAACGAGCAGATCGATGAATGGCTGGAGAAGGGAATAATAAAGGAAAGTTTCAGTGAGTGGTCCGTTCTTCTCGTCTGCGTTCGCAAGAAAAACAGAAAAGTCAGACTTTGCGTTGACCTTCGGGCACTGAACTTCCGTCTCAAGAAAATCAAATGGCCTCTTCCACATATTTATGACATCATGGGACAGTTGCAGAACAAACGAGTCTTCTCAGTTATTGACTTGACTCAGGCGTTCATCCAACTCAACGTAAAGGAAAACGACACCCACAAGCTCACCTTTGCCTGCCACCGGGGCTCGTTCTGATTTTTGCGGGTGCCCTTTGGAATTCAGTGCAGACCAGCCCTTCTGCAGTTGACAATGGACAAATTGCTTGCAGGTCTCATGGGAACATGTGCATGTGCACTGCTACATGAATGATCTGCTTGTTAGCTCTCCAACACTCGAACAGCTGCACTTCCAAGATCTTCACGCAGTGCTCACAAGACTACAGAAAGTGGGGGTAAAGTTAGTGTTCTCGAAATGCTCCTTCGGACAGAAAGAATGCACCTATCTCGGTTTCGTTGTGAATGAAAACGGCATTTCTCCTTCACCCGAGAAAACAGAATGCATACGGAAGGCCAGACCTCTAACAAACGTGAAAGAAGTAAGAGGATTTCTTGGTTTGACAAGCTTCTTTCATCACTATGTAGAGAACTATGCAAAGCATGCAAGTCTTCTCTACAACCTCACCCGAAAAGATCAAAAATTCAAATGGGGGGAAACAGAGCAACAGTCATTCGACCACCTGAAATCCATCCTGACCTCTTTGCCCGTTCTGCTTGAACGCTCCATTCATCCTCAGCTGTGATGCCTCCAACTAGGCGTTGTCTGCAATTTTGAAACAAGAAAGAGAGGACGGAAGGGGAGAGCATGTGATTGCCTACGCTTCACGACGGTTGAATAGCCTCGAGAGATCTTGGTATATTTCTGAACTGGAGTAACAGAGTATCCTTTTTGGAATCAACAAGTACAAACAGTGGTTGTAGGGTCGACAATTCATTGTAAAGACAGATCACAGAGCTCTTGAGTGGTTGAAAAAACAACAAGATACAAACTCCAGACTCATGAGAATGTCTCTCTAGCTCGCTGGATATGATTTCAAGGTTGTGTACAAAGCAGGAAAGTCTCACCAGGATACAGACTCCCTAACCAAAGAGTGCTTTGTGAATGAACGAGATCCATCAGAAAGAGATGATTCCGACTCTGACGATTCGGTTGTGATTGCAGTGCATAAAGTAGGACAAGTATAGAAAGACGAGAAGGAAGGAGAGGGGATGGAAACAGAAGAGAAAGATAAGAAGAAAAAGGGAAAGAAAACGGAGAAATCTTCTCTAAGCAAGCCCTTGCCAGCTCCTCTCCTCACTGCACCCCACTCAGTAGAAGAAGTCAAAGCAGCACAAAGGGAAGACACAGAACTCAACCGAATGATTCGCTGCATCGAAGAGAAAAGAATTCCTCCCAAACTGACCTATCACGAACGAATCCGTCTCGTCTCACAAACTCCACTCTACAACTTGCACGATGGCCTCCTCCTTCGGATTCTGCCACCTGTGAACGGGCATTAGAAACGAGTCAGATTCCTTCTTTCCATCCCAAAGAGCATGAGGGAACAACTTCTGAAAGACAACCAGTCACTTGCTAGCCATGCACTGCGGTATTCATTGCACCATCCAGTCTCTTTCCGAACGCTACTACTGGGACGGCATATACTCCGACGTCTACGGATTCATTCACACATGCCGAGAGTGCCAGAGAAGAAAAAGAGCGAAAGAACTGCACCCATACGAACCCCAAGTCCTTACTGATGCTCCACTTGAAAGCTTCTCTTTCGATTGTATTGGTCCTCTTCCTACTACAGACCGCGGAAACAAACACATTCTCTCAATCCTCTGTCTGTCCAGTAAATGGATAGAATTGGTCCCTCTGAAAGATCTGAAGGCAACCACTATCGCACGAGTGCTTGTACAAAATTTACTAAGTGACACCCGCTTCGGAGCTCCGTTGAAGTTGCAGTCCAATAGAAGCACGAGTCTCTTCGACCCCGTTGTTCTTGCCGTCAACGTTCTCGTCGGCTTAAAGAGAGTTCTTTCCACTGTATACTCTCCTGAGATACAAGGGAGGGTAGAGAGAATAAACGAAGACATCAAGAATGCCATATCAAATTATGTAGAGGAAAACGTAGGGATTGGGACGACCTTCTTTGCTTTACAGCATGGAACCACAACAGCACCTATCAGACAAGCATCGGACAGAGTCCATACGAAGTCGTATTTGGCAAGAAACCACCGTATCCCACCAAACTCCTTGCCGACTTGCAGGAAGATATGATGAAGGCGATGCGCCTCGTGCTGCCAAAATACCCCTCTCACCGGGCATGGCAGCAGCAGCCTGCGAAAAGCCTCCGTGCGGAATGCATGATGAGTATTCATGTATGAGTATATGTGTACCATCAGCCTTCAGGTAAGTGGCTGACGTATGAATCAATGAATCGAAAGATCAGATGACAGATTTTGTGAGGCACTATCACAGAAAAGCCAAAGGCAAACAATAAGAGGTCGTCACTGACTTGCGCTATAGGCTCTAGACCTGCGAGGGCTGTACGCCTAACCGAAGTGAGACTCGTAGATGAGCTCTTGATGTAGTAGTAGACACTTGAAGGGGCCCCGAGCCGCCTTCCACACAGAATGCAAATTAAATTGACTCCGCGTCGAGCGATTCCACTGCACAAGCTCTAGGGTAATCGACTTAAAATATTACTAGATGAATTTTAGGGGTTACACATAGTTAGTATTTAACGTCACTCCTACACTAAAAACCATTTTTTTAGGACTTATTACATTAAATTACTTCAAACAAAGTCAACATCTCATCAGAATGCTTACTGGTTTGCTTGTAATCTGCGATGAAAGTCTTATCTCTAGGTGACATCTAGAAAGGGCTCATAAACTTGTAATCCGTAATATATAGTAAAATGGGGTGGACCCTCCTTCAAAAAACAAAAGAAAACCGTCATAGTGCAATAATGTCATCACTAAACTTCAATCTCAACATCTATGACAACATCAGAGTCCTTCATGAGGAGCTTTTTGAACGCTTCTTCGACTTTTTGCAGCTCATCCTTCTCCATGAACAGACTTTTTCCCTAGTCTTTTCCTATGACTTTTGCATGGTGCAACTAATAAAAAATAAGAGCAAGACCAACAGTATTAAGGCAAATTTTGGGCTGTAATAGAACCAGGCTCGCAGCGGTTGCTGTTGCTCTGCAGCCTCCCAAGAGAGGCCGAGAGTCAACTCAACACCTCTTCCATCAGTCTCCCCCCCTCCTTTTACCCCTGAATCCCTAGCCTGAATCCTTGATAAGCGCTCAAAAGACTGCAGAAAAAGAGAATTAATAATTTTTATTGTCTTTTGTATGAGCTACAGCGGGAAGCTTTGTACTTTCTGGGAGATGGGTGATGGTATGCAAGGAAAAAAAATATTGATAGTCTTTGAAAAGATGCCGTAATCTCATAATCCGTAATCAATTGTAAGAGACATACCATAAAAGGGGGGGTATATGATTACTTTTTCCCGTAATCATACTTAATTTCACCGGATTTAAGCTTTTTAAGATGAACCACGTTCTTTTAGCCTCAAATGTTTATATAATCTATGTTTTTATTATATGTTTTGTATGATCTTACCTATAAAATCTTAATCGTAATTGAAATAGTCGAATACCCTGGGGACAAGCTCCAGCAACCGAAAGAGACAACCAAAGCCATAATAGACAACAACACGGTCAAGTATATATATCAGAGTTGCGTGCATATATATTTTATATTACAGTATATATATTAAGAATCAAGGGAGACTGAAGGAGAATGATCTTCTTGCGAAGAAATATGAAAACATAGAGGATTGATGAGCCTTTTTGTTTTCAAAGGCAGAGAGTAAGGGATCAGCTTACATTGTGACATGATTGTGTTGCATTAGATTCTACTTACCTTTCGGTCGGCCGATGCCATGGCCCCCGAGTCACGGTATCTGTAGCCCATGCAAACTGAAAGGAAAAAAGTAAAGGTGAGCCCCGCCCCCTACACCGAATTTCGCACGCGCGCCATGCACTTACGTACTTCTCCAGATTTTAGGTCACAAACGCCTTACGGGATCCCGCAGTAAAAATTTTGCGCATGCATGATTGAAACGATTGAATTCGACCACCTCTGGGGTCTGAATTCAGATGTGCTATCAGATGCGCTGTTCGACAGCTTTGTCAGACTTTGTAATGTGGGTGAGCAGATGAGAGAAATCTTTAACTTAATGATGGACGTGGGTGTGAGAGTGAGTGAGAGCTAAGTAAAAACACTACTCTTCAAACGCCGTCTCCGCGCGTCTCAATCTATCAGTTGCGAGTTTCATATTGTTTCTGAACTA
This sequence comes from Chromera velia, assembly GCA_018398765.1. NCBI lineage: Eukaryota > Chromeraceae > Chromera > Chromera velia. Next base: position 42,687 of record JAHBMJ010000100.1, on the reverse strand, counting down.
AGCAGATCTGCCCTTTGGTCAGGTCCCCACTGTCCTGCTCTAAGGAAAGGTGAGTGGTCAATCTGGTCCTGTTTTCATATTCCTTCTGTTTATTTGACTCCATAAATGAAAGGGAGATAGTCAGAGACAATCTGCTAGCAAGCGTATGTGACTCTCTGCCGCAAGCAAGCTGCTGAACCCGGGCGCCTATGGCTTTCCTCTAGCTCTATTCACCCTGTTTGAGCCTGTCATGCAATATATGTGATTTCCTGTCTGTACTGACTTTAAGCTGTGAATCTTTGTGTCTTTAAGTATATAGGTGAATGAGTAAGCGTGTTGGGTTTCCGTGTCCGTCTACATTTCTGTCTTAAAATATCCTCCCGTTGCTGTCCACGATACTCGTTTCGATGCATGGTGCCCCTGTAGACAAATTTTTCCGGTATTTATGTGCGTGGATGCCAGTCTGTGACGTAGTTTTATCTTTGTGTGCTCTGTTTGGCTTTCTCCATTCCATATTTTTCTATGTCCTTTAGGCTATGTGTATATTGAAATTCGTCTCCTTTGAGTGACCGGGTGTACGTTGATTTAGTGCAGGAGTGCTGAAACTCTGAGGAGAAGCGCAAGGGCGAAAGACTGACTGACTGACCCACTGATCGACTGACAGCGACAGACAGTCACAGTGACTAACTATTTGTCTGTCTTCTAGGTTTGTCTTGCTGTCTGTAAAAAATTCCCCAGGGCCTCCCCTAGAATGAAAATATGGCCTGTCTGCCTGCCTGCCCACCTGCTCGTCTGCCTACCTATCTGTCTGCTTCTCCATATGTTTGTCTGTATGACATTGTATGTAGGTGTATGCCGCGCTGCACACACTCCTGAATTTTTGGCAAAGCCTCTTTGAAAAGTGAATTTTATGGTTTTTAAAGGGGGTTTTAGCGTAGTTTTAGGGGGGTTTTCGCCCCTCAAAAGAAGATTTTTTGCCTATAAATGAATTTTTAGTAGCTCTTGACCAAAACGTGAACCAATGGTTCATGAGTGCATGCAGTACGGTGTATGTATATGTGTATAAGGCTAGGAGACAGAGAGAGAGGGAGAGAGAGAGAGAGAGCGAGAGCGAGAGCGAGACAGAGAGAGAGAGAGAAAGAGAAAGAGAGAGAGAGAGAATGTGGGCAGCTTGAGAGAGAGAGAGAGAGAGAGAGAGAGAGAGAGAATGTGGGCAGCTTGTGCTTCAAGGCTCTAGCTGGACTACATCCATGATATATTTCATTGTGTTGGCCTTTCTGCCTCGTGTGTTTTTGTACATACGTGAGAGCTTCCTCTGAAAGGCTCTGTAATATTCCCGCTCCACTCTACCGCAGGGCCTGTATATGCTAGTGTGTATGGTTGTCTCTCGGTATATGTTCGCCTGCATATTCCTTTGTACGACCACCAGGCGGTGCACTGAGGTCTGCTTACTTGAAATCACACTTAAAACTCTCTGGGTTGCTTGCTTGCTTTGGGGGTAACTGCCCAGGGCCACTGCCTCTTTTTGCACTACACAATTTTGAATGTTCTGCGTATCAGTCTGTGAATGAAATGAAAGCCTTAGAAACTTTGAAGGAAAGAGAACATTCCTTAGTACGTCCCTATCTTATCTTCCATTCTCTCTCTCTCTCTCTCTCTCTCTCTCTCTCTCTGTATATATGTGTGTGTGTGTGTATGTGTGTGTGTGTGTGTGTATGTGTATGTGTGTGTGTGTGTGTGTGTGTGTATGTGTGTGTATGTTTCCGTCCGTGTATACATATGCGATCTATACCTATGCGAGCTTGTCAGTCTGAGTAATGTGCATGCTTATGTGTGCATGCGATATAGCGGTGAGAGTGTGAACACTCTCTCTCTCTCTCTCTCTCTCTCTGTGTGTGTGTGTGTGTGTGTGTGTGTATATATGTATGTGCATGTGTGTGTATATATATGTGTGTGTGTACGTGCGCATGTTAACAGACAAGTAGCAGACAAAGACTCATGATCAGGGAGAGATAGAGGGCGAGAGAGGGAAAGAGCCAGATGGATGTACGGTTCTCTATAGGAGAAAGAGATCGAGGCCGATGCACCCAGACTCAAGTAGAAAAACTGACAGTGTCTCAGACAGACAATAACAGAGACAAAGCTAGGAAGGGTAAAAGATGATGAAAGAGTAACTATTGTATAAATGATGCAGACATATATGTAGACACTGTAATACACTGTCAAAAACTAGGTTAAATACTGTTGGCTCACTCTTCCCCAGTCCTCGGACCGTCCTCCGTGTCTGGAGCTTTTTCACAGAGACCTTTACTGTGTTTTCATATCAAACTTAATCAAGTTATTACTGTATTGAGAGATCACGTTAACTAGAAAACGAGTCAATCATTCTCTAGATCATCATTTTTTCCTTTTTAAAAATGTTAGAAAAAATATGGCAAATTAGTTTTATAAGCTCAGGTAAAGAATATGTATTGTAGACAGTTTGCAGATCGATTTGCTATAACTATGAGTAAGAATTTCAAACTAATTTTTAGTTGTATTTAGGCCTTCCTGCACGATAATGCGCGACCCCCGGTTTCCCCCTTTCACCAGGGCCACGGCATACTCCACAGGAGCATCAAAATCAAAGATGTGTTACGGATTTGCAGCTTGCCTTTCGGGGCTAAAAGGTAACGCAGTGCCTTACTCGATCGGCACCGGCGGCTCGCAACGGAGGGGCGCCCCGCCGCACACAAGGCCGCCGCCGTCGCCGCGCGTCTTTGATCAGGAACCACTAGAAGCCAGGATTGACTCAAACATGAACATATGACATAGATCATCTACATCAAACGACAACGGAGGGGGTGTTGGGGTCTAAAAAACGTAAAAGAGGGATGTGTTTTGTTAATGAATATTGAAACGGCCATGGCATGCCGTCTTGTGAAAGGGGGATATGTTCTGTTGAACTTTAAAGTGAATTTAGGTTCTAAATTATTCTAGATTTAGATCACTGTTTTTTTAAAAAAAAATATAATGAAATACTTTCAATTTGTTATTAGTAATTAGCAAAATGAATTTCGCTAGTTCGGCGCTCCATGATAGCATATTGGTTAGGGTTCAGAATTAAAAATCAAAGAGTCACCGATTCGAACCCCGATCGCATTACTTTTACAATTTTAAAGGAACAAGCATGCGCATGTACAATTTGCTTTCTGGGGCCAAATGTAGCCAAATGTAAGCCATTGCATTACTTTTAATTCAGGCATGCGTATTTTATGCTTTGATACAGGCCAAATGCAAGTCACTGCATTACATTGTAAGGCATCGCCTAAGGCATCGCATTACAAAGGTAATGCACCGCATGACCAAACAGCAATTATAGATTTTACGGCATGCAAAGATCAAATCAAAGAAAATCTTGGAATGAGTATCACGTGATCCGATTTAAGAATTTCCTGATTGAGAGTTGACTCCAGACTTGACTTGAACATCCAATTGATTGAAGTCTCTGAGCATCTTCCAGACTTGGCGTAGACTGAACCAGCATCCAGCATCGAACTTTCTAGACCGATACGCGTACTAACAAATATTACCAATACAGTAGAGCCAGTACTGAACGTTTAATAGACCTTTAACCGATACAGCACCTTAACTGCATATACCGATACGTCAGATCTCTTATACTTATAGACGCCCTTTATATTAATTCTATCTCCTTCTGGGCAACCACGTCGGAGGAGTACGGAACAACACTGCTCTCCAGGATTGATCAGTCCAGTCCTAGGCATGCAGCAATGAGGGCACTGGCCTTTCAGGCGTCCCTCTGAAGAAGAAGCGAGAAGTACCGCTTTACCTGCTCCTTAGCCTACCCCACCCCCCTACCCTCTCAGGCTTCCTATCTCTCTCCATGCTCATACACTTCTTCTATCGACATACGCTCCAGTCGCCTAGTATACCAGAGATCATTCAGTCTCCCCCGCGGCACCTCCATTCGGACATAAGTTATCAGACGGCTAGTTAGATGGTGAATCGGATCGTTAATCAATTTATCTCAACTTTTCTCTTCACAGGCTTTGTAAATTGATTCAACCCCCCCCCCATTGTTTGCCCCCCCTCCAACAATGGCACACAACAAAAGGCAGAAAACTGCCCCGGGGGAAGACAAGAACTGCTTGGGGAGAAGTTCCGCCGAGGCAGACCATGAGCCCCCCTTCCCCTCCACCAAGCTTCCGAGAACCAATTTTGCAAAACGTTGGCTGCTACTATTCTTCTTCTGATATTCAGTCAGGCAACCAGACGGAGGAAAAAACATGCTCCCATGCATTCCTTGCCTCCCCTGCATCCCCCCTCTCCTAAGAGTCTCTTTTCTGTGATAGAGACCGGGTTTACCCAGTCCCCTATCCATTTGTTCACTTATGTTTCTCGCTCCCCTTCTCAGCTTGCTATCTGATATTCTAAAATCGACCTCATCTGGTTCATCTTCCAGGAGGGCAGGACTGACGGGTTGCACAAGCTTCTTTGCAGACCCCGACCACACCCTTAACTCCCCCCTCCTGTGGTATGCCCACAATGCTTGAGGTAAAGCCAATCGAGCAAGGGAGAGACTTTTCAAATACCCCCCCACTCTGACACTGAAAATCTCTCTCATGGGCCTCAGCCCAACGGCTGCAAGGGTGCCAGTAGGAAATACAAAAGAATTCCAGGGCAGATGGAGAGACCAACGTACAACACGAAGCTGGAGGGAGTCTAAGCATCAGATGTCAGATTCCTGAATGGGGAGAGCTTCAAGGGAATAGGTAGCGGTGGGCTCTCACGTCCCTTTGAAAAGGGACATGCGACTGTGGTGGGAGAGTATATCTATTGATGCACACAGACCCATAGCCCCCCCAACTCCCCTTTCTGTGGCTTTAAGTCTGGCGGTCACAGACTTGCGAGGGTTTGCATCAGAAAAAACCTGACAGCCAAGATATCTGTAGCTCTTTACCCACTCAACCGTCCGACCGTTGAAACGAATTTTATCTACCCCCCCTCTACCTGCCAATCTCATCACCTTTTTCTTCTTCAGATTCACCGTCAACCCCCATTTATTATAATAGGTAGCCAACCGATCAATCCTCTTCTGGAGGTCTTGGGGGGAGTGTTCAAAGATGACGAGGTCATCGACATATCCAATGCCCTCAAGCAGTAGGTCTCCCAACCTCACTTCTGTCGGGTTTTTTTTTGCCCTCCAGACTTTATTTTTTTTAAAAAAATTTTAATTAGTTTTTAAATAGGTCTTTAATTAAGTCAGTCACAACTAAACTAATTAACTAGCCTACGTACTAAGAAGGTAGTAGACGTTCACTCCTAGAGCTCAGTAGAGCTCAGTTTATGGGGGAAACTGCATTTAAGGCTCCAACTGGGGTTAGATATCCTCTAACTAACTCTAACTAAGATCGGTTCCTAGTACGTCCGCCTCACTGTTAACTTTGCATCCATCTACGCAACAAAACAACACCCCTAGCTACATTTCCACATGCTAAGTTCTATTCGATCGATTAGTCTTTTACGGTCTATTTAGGTTTTAATTTATGTTCACATCGGAAATAATCATCTGCGATGGAAAAATCAGCGGAAAAAATATAAATTAGTTAGAGTCAGAAGCAGGCAAACTGAAGATGAGAGTGGAACTCTAAGCAGAACTTTGCCCACAGTGATATATAACGATATAAATAAAATGAACTTCTCTCGCAACGTCTTTTAGAGTCACCTGCCGTTTACGGGGGTGACCTCTATATAAAACAAAACGGTGACAGTGCTCAAGGCCACCTGCTTTGTCCCCCCTGTCCGGCCACCTTATGGCATCCAGACAGAAGGTAAAGCAAGGACAAGAACCTTAGGGAAATTCTAGAGAAAGAACGTGAGCAACACTCATTCAGGCAACAGTTTACAGAAGGTTTAGCTCTAGAGCGATCTGGGATTCCAATCAGCTGGGTTCATTCTATCATTGCACAATTTCTACCTATGCTCCTCCCTGTTCCTCTCTCTCAAAGTCTCAGACTCCCGATCTATGACAAACAGACATGAGTCTCAAACAATCCTATCTGTTGCTTAAGTGACATATTGCTTGAATACGAACATTGCAAAGGTCAGACCAGGTCAGACTCGACTTCGATCGACGTGCGTGTGATACGTACGAAGCAAAGCGCGGTGGCGGAATGTGGTGCGGCACGCTAGCTCACTCAGTCACGGCGCATGTGAAGGCTTAAAGGGCGGCACCACAGGGTATGACTCCATACACCACTAAATCAGCTATCATTTTTTTTGTATTTATCACTTAGTTGCATGCTTACTTAAAAAGTTTTAAAGTTAAAGTTTAAAGTTTTTCAGGCAACTTTAGTGCCCGCACCTAGATTGAAAATAATAAACTACAGCAATCAATCCATCAAAGGTAGGAAGCTAGGGTTAAGTGGACCTGCTAATAGAAAAGATGGCTAAAAGTTTAGCTAAAAATTAATTCATGGATTCATATATACGTTTTATCTGGCTTTGCATACATGGTACCAACGTATTTATAGTAGCGTATACACTGTGCTGTTAGGAGTAACCAATTTACTTTGGTTACCCAGATGGCTGTTAGGCTGCTTGGTAGCCATTTTCATGCATGGTTATGGTAATTATGCAGAGTCACATTGATTACCGTTGTTTTGGTAACCAAAACAATGGTAAACGTTCTTTTAAGTTAGATAAACTAGTGGATAAATCGAGTAACAAAGATGGATTTATTGCAAAGTTCTCTTATATTCACAAATATATCTAGAAATATATGTAAGTTAAAGTCAAGTTTGTGATATTGTGAAAACAACCTATAGACAAAACAAGTTTAAAATAATCTTTTTTATATCGTATACAATACAGTTTTTATATAGTTTTTAAAGATGCGTTTCTCCTATATTAGATCCCGATTCAACACATCTGCGGCCAGATACGGGCCTAGATACGGGCAGATTACCATAAATTACCGCGGTAGCGGCAGTCCCGTCAGACCCTCCCAGGTACCATATTTTGGTTACCAATTTGATGGTAACCAAAAGCTTTCTCAGAAGGGCCGGTAGTTACTCCTAACAGCACAGTGTAGTAGCGTATGCGCTGTCTGAGACCTGCGTACAATCCGAGAGACCGAGTCACTCTCAATCTGAGCTAGAATCTGAGAGCTTCTCCCAACTGGAGTTCCAGATACAGGCAATTGCCAGTAGGAAACCACACAAAGAAAACTTGAACCGGAAGAGGAGACCATCTGAGCAGCAGCAATGCAGCTGCACCGGAATACGATATGCAGATTCGCATTTGTTATGCACGTAACGACCATGCAACAGCAAAGTCAAACAGCAGCAGCAGCAGCAGCAGCAGACACTTGTCAGATATGCAGCATGAATCGACAGGAACCATTGTGTACCATGCACCTACTTATTCTCCGATCGTACATACTTCTGCACTGTACGTGCTCCTTCCTTTCCTACCTAGTTTCCTACATGACCACCTGATCGGTGGCACACCCACTCTCCCGATCAACCTTTCTCGGTCTCTTCTTTTTTCTGCAATTCGCTTTCGCTTCTTTTCTTTTGGGCGAGACCGACAGGGGCGCAATCAGAAGAGCAAACCGAGACCGCCTTCTTCTGTTCCCGTCAGGAGGGACGAAGAGTAAAACGATAATATGTGAAATTACCTCTTCTGGCTCTCTTTCTGATGCATCGGAAGGACCACAGAAGTCAGCTCCAGGGGACGGGAGAGTTGTCCATAATCCCTTGTGCATTTCCATTCATTCATTCCTGGGGGAGAAAGAGAGAAAGAGGGAATAACGTGGGCCAGCTCCAGCTGCTGATGAGCGCATGCACAGATGAGGACAGAAGAAGAAGAAGAAGAAGGAACTTAGTGTCATCAGCGAGGGAGAATGAAACAGGGAGAGTCACGCACGCAACAGAAGCACGTAGAGGCACCGTACAGTAAGCGTGTTGCCAAGAGCACATCAGCAAGAGATGTGCGATCAGATCAGAAGATCTTCCTTCGATCTTACTCTCTGTTCCTCCATTCTTTCTTTGTGGTGGGCTCGAGAGATTCATAAATAAGAAAGAAAGAAAGAAAGAAAGAAAGAAAGGAAGGAAAGAAAGAAAGAAAGACCTTACGCATGCAAACGAACACTTTCAGACTCGCAACACACACGCGACGGGCAACACATGCAAAGGGTATATTAGAGTCAGAAGGGCAGGGGATTGACAAGAAAACGAAATGGCTCACGGTTCTTGGAGAGCCACCAGTCAGCAGCAGGAAAGGTAGAACGAAAGAGGAGATGAATGAAGAGTCCCGAACCCCCCCTTTCTCGTGCAGAGTCAGACGGGATGCAGAGCGGAAGCGCATCGGCAACACAGCCACAACACGACACAACAAAGTTCGACGCAACACGACACAAAAACTACGCAACACGACGCAACGCACAACACAAGAGAAAGGACACTGGATAAACATCAGCAAGAAACACATCAGAACACGAGCAAGTGAGACACAACACAACAGGACGTAAGAGAGCACAGCACGACGCAACAAAGCATGAAGAAACGACGACTTGCTTGCAAAGTGGAGACGAACAGGCAAACATTCAGTGAGGCGTGCGGGACCACGTGGCGGTTGGAAGGAAGACTCATTGACAGGAGGAAAGGAAAGAGAGATCTGAAACTTTGCTGACTCGTCTCCATTCCTCCCCATTCATAATGATGGGCTCATCAACCTTCCGCCCCCTGAAATAAAAATAAGTCTTTGATTTACAGCAAAGACTTCTCTCCTTCTTATTCAAGGGTCCACCTAATCGGCGCCCCCTTTTTTCGTTTTCGACCTGTTCATAACAACCACAAGGTCTTCTCTCTCGCTCTCCTCTAACCTCTGGATGCCCTCCCTCCCTCCCTCCCTCCCCACGTTCCTCTCTCTTCAGGGATCCGTGTTGTACCTGCCCGAAGCAGGACAGACAGCACCAGCAAAATTGGGTTGGTCACATTCATTTGGCATGCACAGAAACAGGCCGACGCACTTGTGTAAATGCACATGGACGGCCATAAGAAGGCCTGTCGATGCCCCAAAGACTTGTCTTAGGGACCCAAACCTGGAAGGAAAGGAATAATTATCGATCGGCATGCCAAAAAAGAAAGAACTCGTTTTGTTTTCAAATGTCCCATCAATCATCACAGCAGACATACCCCTGTTCCATTTCCTGACTTTCCATACCGTTCTCTCATGTGCACATGCATATGGCGTTTTTCTGCACTAGTATTTTGCCCTGTTGGCCGCTAGATCTGCTGACAGACGGACGGACAACAGAGCACTAGCCGGCAAACGGACAACAGAGCACTAGCCGGCAAACCTGAACCAACAAAACGCTCACAGCAGCAGCAGCAGCAGCAGCAGACTGAGCATGAAAAAAAAAGTGAAAACGCAAGGGGGGAGAATGGCAGATGAGTGTAAAGAATACAAGGGGACGCCACTCACGTGACCAACGAAAAAACAAAAACCCTCACACAGATGCAACAGAACTCGGCACAGGTTTCCTGGAGAAAACCGCAAAGTCGTTAACTTTCAGTTCTTTTCTCTATCATCAGTTACTTACTTACTCTCTCACATCCATCTCTCTTTTCTTTTTCTCTCTCGGACCCCCAGGGGAACGATTTCTTCTCCAAGTGATCACTTGACGCTCGCAGATTGCGCACAGACTTTGTGGAATGACTCGATCGAATCTCCATCCATCCGTCCATTCAACCGCTTTTTGTTTGGCATTTGTTTGCAAAGGAAGGAAACCCCACTGGACTCACAAACGTGAGAGAAAGAAGTACAACTGGGCCGACTGAGATATTCAGCGCCCAGCTGCATGCCCTCCCTCTCTTTCCCTCTTGTCACTAGACAGTAGAGCAGGGAAATACCACCCACCCAGTTGACGATCCACCTACGCGACCCTCCAGGTTTGTTTTCTTCTCTTTTCCATCTCCGACCCTCCCCTGCTGTCCTCTCTCAGGCAACTAAAAAAGACCCAAAACCCTCTCCCGTTCCCTCAGTGATTGCAGAATAGTTCATTTGAAGCACCACGGCAGAGACCATACATCGAAATATACTGAATGACATGTGTATGATGCCAGAGGTTTTGCAGCTCGTCGCTTCTTTGATTCAAGGCGCCCCTACCCATACATAGAAGCAAACCGCCCAGACCGCGTTGTTTGATTTTTCGATCTCTCTATAGAGGAATGCAACATAAGAGCAGTCAGAAAGGAGGGAATGAAAGAGAGCGAAGAGAAGGAACGAAAAAAGGAAGGGTTAAATGGGGAGGGGGAAAGAGAAGAAACGTCAGAATCAGACACCATCGATAGGGAATGAAAGAGAGCGAAGAGAAGGAACGAAAAAAGGAAGGGTTAAATGGGGAGGGGGAAAGAGAAGAAACGTCAGAATCAGACACCATCGATCACACCCCACCAAAGCCTCAAGCTTGTTCTGCCTTCTATTGACTCTGTCTAAAGAGACTTAGTCGGACGATCCATTCAACACCAATGATCGACTCAATTTCTCCTTGCCTCATTCTTTCTTCTCCTCTTGCTTCATTCTCTCTTCTTCTGTCTCCTTTTCTCTTTCCACCAGTGCTGCCAGTCTCCTCGAGTCCTTGCCTTCCATTTCCTGCACTTCAATCTCATCAGCCCCATTGTCGAACACCAACAGAGAGGGCCAAGTCTGCACGACCTTCTGTGAGGGTCTGTGCTGCACTCTGAAGGCCAAAAAGATCAGACCTGTGAGCACCAGAGCCACGACGAGGGGACGGAAGAGAACCTCAAGGAAGAACTGCAGAGCACAGCCGACTGTCCAGTCTCTCAAGTCTGCGAGACGAAGAGGGAAGACGAGAGCGAAGGCACAAAGGTACAGCAGGCAGAACAGAATCCATGCCCATCCGATCACAAAGGCTGTCACTTTCTTCGCTCTCTGTTTACACAGCCAATTCCGTCTCCACACCTGAGGCAACACAAATGAAGACGAAGCTCGCATGGCCGTTTTGATCTCCTCGGGAGTCTTTCCTCTTTTCTCCATCTTTCTCTCCTCTGCCGCTCTTTTCTTTTCCGACATCAGAGGCGTCACTGGAGACTCGTACAGATGGTTGATCAGACACAGCGGGATTCTCTGCATCCTCACAAGGAAGGGTTTCAGAGGGCCCAGAGACTTCACATAAGGCACCCGTCTGGACAGAAGCCAGTCCAGTAAAATGGGCACGGGCAGAGAGAAGAGCTCAGCCAGGATGACTGCAATGATCATTCTCATGTCGAAAGTGAGGAAGACGGAGATCTCCTCCAACAGCTCGCTGGGCGCATACACGTCATCAGGAGCATCTCCGTCAGCCAGGTAGAACAGGGCAGTCAGCTGCACGAGAAGGTTTGGGGGGCACTCCGTTGAAGCACAGGCTACGTGTTTGAATTTTCTTTATCTTCCTTGCCGGTGAAAGGGATGGAGGATGCCGCAATCAGACTTCGCCAAGCGGGAAAGGAAGCACGGTACGGGAGCAACTGAACGAGAAAAAAACAGATGAAAAAGCTTGAAATGGCCCACGCAAAGACGAAAGAGCTTGAAGGGACCAACGCATGGCGTCTGTCCTCCTTTGACAGGCTCAGGAGTCCAGCTCAAGCGGGACTATCTCTCTCTACCCTCTTCTTCACTTCTCGGTGCAATAGAGTTGGCTGACGGACTGACCATGAGGACACCCCAAACTTCAGACCACGCGAGGAGATTGACTTCCATCCTCGTTCTACCCTCCCTGGGGTCGGGAGCTCTGAAAATCCTCACAAGAGGGTTGTCTCTCCAGAAGGAGAGAGACAGGATGCGACTGGAGGGCCAGGAGAGAAAGTTCAACCTGCATTCAGGCAGAAGCAGAAACAGAAAAGATGGGGGACAGATCAGAAACAAAAACGTCAACAAAGCATCAATCTGCACAAGCAGAAGAAGAAAGGGGTATAAACCGTCTCTTGAAAATATGAGAATCTCTGTCTCTCTGTCTTTGAGTGTGTGCGTGTGGGCGCGTCGTCTTTCAGTGTCTTCCATATGACTGCGCGGCGGTGCACAGTCCCTCTGAAACCAGTCCATTGTTCAACCACTTCGGAATGCCTGCCTGTTCTGTGTAAAATCCCTGAGTGACCTTAAAAACAATCAGTCGGTGAGAACCTGCATGCATGGGATGAAACTATGCTTCTTTCTTACCGACCGACTGACCGACCGACCGTTGGATGTCCTTCTTGACCGCAGCTTCTCTTTCTGGCCACCTTGCACACTCCTTCGCTGGTGCCTCATGGACTGCAACCACCAGGTTGTGCGTGTGCACAGCCAGCTGGTGGAGTGTGGGATCTCCTGGAGGTCTCACTTCGGGGGGGAGGGGGGGCTTTTTGGGTTGTTTGGAGGAGGGAGATTCGTCGGTTTCGTTTACACAGACTGCTGCTGTTTGGGGTCGTCTGACATCAAGACAGAAGCGGTGAGACATGGGGGAATCGAAAAAAATTCGTACCGTCTCTGGAGACCGTCTCTTCCCTTCTCCCGTCTCTTCTTTTCCCCCATGGCCTTTTGTTGAATCTTCCCTTTCCCGTTTCCTTTCGCTCCCATCCTCCCCCTTCCCCTTCTCAGATCCCGTCTCTTTCTCCTTCTCCGTCTCGGGTTGAGGTGGATTGGACTCCCTCTCCTCCTCCAAGGGCCCGTGGCGGGGGGACCGGAGGTGGTCCAGACCCGCCGCCACCTGGTCAATGCCCGCCGCCACTGTGTCCCGAATAACATCCAGGGCCCTCCGCACCGCGTTGGTGGAACCAGAGGAGACAGGATGGAGAACCGTCACACCCATCACACGACGGCGGCCTATGAGAACAGCCACCGAGTCCTTGCCTCTTGATCTGTTGACTTCTGCATGCGCGTCTTCATTCAGAAAGTGCACGGCGTCAGCCAAAGCACGCGCATCCTCCGGGGGGGGAGGGACGCACACAGACGAGGACGCAGAAGCGGAGGCAAACTCAAGATGAGGTTCCGCGATAACATCGACCAGCACTCCTCCATGTACTGTGGTCTCCCGACTTGCGATGTTGCTGGATCGATTCAGGCACTTCTCCTCCTCCTTGTCCTTCTCTTCTTGCACATGCTCTTCCTCTTGTACAGTCTCTCCGTGAGGGCTGCGTACAGTCTCTCCGTGAGGGGTGCGGAGGGTCTGCCAGAGGAGGAGTGAGTGGAGCTCTAGAGGGACAGCCAGGATGAAGGCGTCTGCCTCATCGTTTCCTTCCAGAGGCAGCAGCTGCATCAATTCATTCAGGGAGGAGAAGGGAACGGGTTCAACAGACCAATTGGGGCGTTCCCTTGTCGACTTGCGCATTCACAAGGACAAACGCATTCACGCCGTAGTAAAGTCTTTCAGCCATCCGGTCAGTCAGAGAGACGGAAAGATTGATCAACCGAGAGAGAGAGAGAGAGAGAGAGAGAGAGAGAAAGAAAGAAAGAAAGAAAGAAAGAGACAGAGAGACAGAGACAGAGACACACACACACACACACACACACACACAGAGAGAGAGAGAGAGAAAGAGAGAGAGAGAGAGAGAAACAGAGAGAGAGAGAGAGAAAAACAGAGAGAGGGAGAGAGAGAGAGAGAGAGAGAGAGAGAGAGAAAGAAAGAAAGAAAGAAAGAGAGATTCAGTTGACCGCACAAGACGTGACCAATCTATGTACGACTCTCAGAGGTGAGAGAAAGGAATGAGAGGGAGACGGAGCGTGACAGAGAGAGAATTAAAGCGATTGACTGACTGACTGACTGACTGACTGACTGACTGACCCTGATGCTGGAGGTCGTAACGATGATTCGCACGGTCGTCCACATTCTTCTGCTACGCCATCCGAGTGCATCCACAGTCGAGACGGTCATTGTCGAATGTACAGCCTCAGATTGGGCCTCCACGTCTTTTTCCTTTCCCTCAGCCTCCTTCTCTCCCACCCCTCCATTCCCATCTGAGTTGGGGCCGCCGGGCGTTCGGGGGCCCAGGGAGCGAGACCTCCGAGTCCTCGAGGGGCCAGGCGCCGCCCCCTGTGTTGCTCTGCCGTGCGCGGTAGCGGCGGTCTGGTGGGCTCTTGCACGGGGGGCGGGGAGGACCGTGAGGGCAATTTCTGCAACGAAGTCCATGAGAACTTTCGGCCCGTCCGGCTTATCTGTCGTCTGTCCGTTCTCCTCCCCTAGAGGAAGTTGTAGTGAGGTGAGGGGGTTGTTCGGACTGTCAGTTTGTGAGGGTGGGCGTGGACCTGAAAGAGAGAGGGGGGATTCGTTCTCTTCGTCGAGAGGCTCGTCTCCCTGATGAATGAGGGGTCCCGTTCTGGAGACCTTCACCCACTGGTCTGAAAGGAAAGAAGAGTTTGTGTGGTCGTTGGGGGAACGTGAGGTGTCTTTCTCAAGGTGGTCGGCCTTGGGGGGAAGTCGGAGAGATTCCATGAAATTGGAAGAGAGGGGGAGGGAGACGGGGGAACACAGGGCGGGGGGGAGGGCACGAGTAGCAGTCACATGAGACTGGAGGAATGCTGGGGCTTTTGTGTGTGTGCCCTCTCCTCCTCTGTCTGTGTGGACACGTGAGGACTTTGGAGGTCCAATCTCTCCATCTACGTCGGCTGGTTCAGACGCCTCACTTCCTGTGAGATTGAGCGTCTCTCGCACTGCCGCCAACAGGGGGGGTCGAGAGGAATGGGGAGTCCCAAAATCGAAATCCCCCACACTCGGGTGGACGGTGGAGTCGTTGGTGGATTCTCCAGGAGGTTTCAGGCTGAGTTCCAGTTTCTCCTTTTTCTCTTCCTCTCCGTCTCCTGTGCCTAGGAGTGCAACGGAGAGTCGGCGTATTGCGGGGGCTCTTCTGTGCTTCTCCTGTTTCTGTCTGTGCTGTCGGTAGTGTCTGCTGATTGTTCGTGCAGCCATCAACTCCAGTCTGCTCTCTGCGAGTGCACGGAACTCCAGGACCTTCTCAAAGAGACCCGAAGAAAGGAGATACCTTGACACCCTGTCCACCTCATGGGGACTGAACCTAGGGTCTGTCTCGTGTTTGTGGGAGGAGACAGAGGTCTCCAGAGACACCATGGAACGACGACAACAGCCTCCCGTCTCCTTCTTGCAGCAGCTGAAACAGGAAGTCAAAAAACGACTCGCACGTTCCGCAAGAGACCTGAAGGAAAGCAGAGCAACAGACAGAGAGTAGCTGCATGCACAAAAAGACGTGAAATCTGGCTGCCGTTCCTACAAGACTCATGCTCAACTTTCTTGCACACGCAGGCTCCACTTTTCACTCATTCAGTAATTGACTTGCATGATTTCCGCCGCGCTCACTGAAAAATGTAAGAGACGTGCATACTGCCCCAATAAGTAGGGTGCTCATCCGAGAAACGAGAAACATCACTTGCTTAGTATCAGACTGACTCACTTTTTCGTCTCCAGGACGACGAAGGAGCAGTCGGGAAGGACGACGACTTTCTGATGGCCCCTTCCGGTTACTCCTGCTTCCAGAGCGTCAATGGCGGATGCCTCCAGCAGTCTGTGGAGGCTGATCTCGGGGGGAGGGGGTCTCTGTCTGTCTAGGAACTGTCCCTTCATCTGCTGCCTCTCCCGCTCTGTGCAGGACCTCACAAGGTCTCTATTCGTCATGGGCAGAGTCATGCTGCAGACATTCACGAACACACACGCAGCTGTGTTCATCAATGCAAAGCATGAAACATGTGCAGTTACGCACATACGCATACAGGAGTAGATGCAACGAAACAGGACGGGAGATCGTTCAGAACACTTTAGCGTCGGCACCGTCCCAACACTCAAGGATGGATCGAGGCATAATAATAAAAGGAGGGAAAAAGGACCAAGCGGTAAAAACCGAGGAGCAAGAGAATCTAAACCAAGACATGTTCATGAGAGCACGCCCCTCACAGAAGCGAAAGGCAAGCCAAAACAAAGCTCTCGCTCCCTCTTTCAGAGCTGAGAAACAAAGAAACGCATGACATCCATTCCAAAGACTCACCCCCTCGACATTCTTCCAGTCCTCTGCGAAGACCACCCACCCACCCCCCGACTGCGCTGAACGGAGAGCGTGCCGGTCGAGCCAACCGACAACACGCCTCGCGACCCCGATCGTCCTCCTGCCCCTGCCCCCTGCTGTCTTGCCCCCGGAACCCCGAGAGACGTGCCTGCAGAACGCATGGAAGTCGACGACTGGGGCCTCTTCAGGAGAAGACCCCCGAGAGAGGGGGCTCCCCTGCCTAGGGATAGAGACCTAGTCATGGAGGAGGACGAGAATGAAACCGTCGTGCCTCCACTTCTGGAGAGCTGCTGGCTGGGACCGCTGCCTCTGTTTCTGCAGAAGACGAAAAGGAGGAACAGAGGGATTCGTACCAAAGTCTTTTTTTTTTCATCCACTTCTTCTCAGTGCGTTGATTCTTCTGCCCGTACGCGCAAATGAAGCGTGCTCTAATGCTTCTCGCAGGCCCGTCTTCTCCGATGATAAGCGGAGGTTTCTTTCTTGCTTGATTACGGATTCTCAAGTACACCCACAAGAAAAAAACGACATGTGCCCTGACCTCCGAGAGGCCCCCACACACTCATTTTTCTATCCAACCTGTGTCTGGTGATCTGTCTCATTTTGCAGAGTTGGCAGAGAAAGCACGCAGGTCTGCACGAGTAGGGCCCCGCCACGACTCTGTAGAGGACAGCGCCATCTCCCAGGAACCGCCGCTCGAATGCCTTCATGCTCGTGTCGGGATCCAGTCGGTCTTTTGCAAACGCCCTGAAGGGACAGGCAGGCACATACAATTAATCTCGCACGTGTGTGTATGTGCAGACACGGACGAAATAATGAAGCAAACAGGCCACTTCAACCACTAAAAGACAGGAGACAAGAAGGAGCACGTAGGACAGAAATTGAGCGGGAGTCTGGTTTTCGTATCATTCGAAAACGAAATGCGGCGAAAAGAGGAACACGTCAGACAGACAAAACAATGCATGGCCTCTTGTCTTCCTTTCCTGACGAATATCAGCAAATCAAATAGGGACATACATACACGCAAACCCGAAGCAAGATGCGAAACTGACCATGCGGTCTGGAACACAAACAGCGCGAAGACGGCTCCCAACACCCATAGGATAATGTTGTCACTCTTCACACGCCCCTGGACCTCGTTCCACTGCCACAAGACCTGCCAATTCAAACTGCCCACCACTGCAAAGAAATCAGAAGAAATCGAGGCAAAGTCGGTCAGATGACTGCACAGACACTGCACGTGTGTCTCGTTCCCCCCCTTGCCGGTAATACACCCATCCTCCGAGAATTCTCCCACAACACCCAAATCTGAGTTCCAGAAACTGCACGCATTTCGTGTCCCCTCCTCCGTTGTCGTTGTCTTTGTTGGTTCCCTGAAACGCCTGAAGGTCGGGGAGAAGGAGAAGAGACTTCTCCTCGGCGTTTCCGTGAGAGACCGCCGCTCAGTCTTGTCACTGAAAGTCGGCCCCTTCACCAACGAATCACCCGGCCCCCTCCCGAAGGGAATGAAAATCTCGATCGCCTTCTCTGCCCCCCCCTCCGTTTCGGGGGCGTCTTCGGTGGGGACCTCAAAGCCCTCCATGTTCACCCTCTCGCCACAGAAGTAAACCTTCACACTGGTGGTCTCTGAAGTGGCGTTTGCGGCGGCGCGGGCATACCGGTGGGGCCCTGCGTCCCATCCGACCAGGGCCACAATAACGGACCCCTTGTGTGTCTCTTGTTTGCACCTTGCTGCACTGCCATCCAGCTCTTCACGCACAGACGCGGGTGGCGGTGGTATGCGGAGGCTTGCGGCTGCCGAGACGAGGGAGGCACCGTCGGAGAGAAACTCGCTCAACGACAACGAGCGGATCCCCAGGAACATCGCGTCTGCCGACCCCAGGGTGACAGCGGCGTCGGATGAGTTGAGCAGAGAGGACGAAGCCAGGAGGGCTGCATACAAGGGGGGGGGGGAAGAGTGGAGGGGGGGAAATGCAAGCTGCGTGGAGAAAACACCAACCTTCTGCATGACTGATGGTTTCTCTGGGATGTTGCTCATGTTTGTACTCATTGCTCCTCTCATTGCTCCTCTCATTCAAATGTACTTTCTGTGTTTTCGATGTGGAGAGAGGAAGATGGGGGCAAGGGGAATGGAAACCGCCCGCAGGAGCAAAATTAGGAAATGAAAAAATACTCAGAGACGCGAAACCTCTCTCTCTCTCTCACACACACACACACGCAAGGACAGAAGCTGGACAGTGATGAGCGCGCACGCGTGCTTGTGGGCAAGTGTGTGTGTATGTGTTTTCGAGCAGACCTGCAGCGTCTGTTGCCTTGAGCACGCTGTCGGACACTGTAGCCATCGCTTTCTCCTTCTCATTTTCGCCCGCTCCTTCCTTCAGCCGTCTCCTTCTCCTTTGGGCTGCTGCTGATGAGCCGCCTTCTCCTCCCGTGCTTCTTCCCGCTGTGCCTGCAGCCTCCCCCAAAGTCCGGAGACCCGAAGAGAGACCCCCAGTGGTGCCAAGGAGATTCTCTACGTCTGAGCTTCCCACCGAAGCCGCACTGAACTCCCTCAGACCGTCGGAGGCAGAGGAGAGAGAACGTGCCACCTGTATATGTGCACGCGGATTTGAGAAAGGAAAAACGGTAGGGTATTTTTTGTTGTGGCAGATGAACCACCGATGTGCGGAACGGATGTATGGGCCAGAAAGTCGTTTGAAAGTAACCTGACAGAATTCGAGTGTTTTACGATACTGCCACATATGTAGACACCGGACAAAAGAACACTCGGCAACCAGACACGCACATATTTGCACGTGCACATGCAATAACACACGCATGCGCGCGGACAGGTATGTGCGCAAACACATGTATGACAGACCCCGAGCCCGCCCCACAGACTCACGATGTCCATTGTTCCCGCACGCTCGTTAACTTCTGTCTGGTCTGCCGTTGCTCCTTCGGGCCTCGTTCCCGTGTCTCCTTCTCTACCTCCCTCAGGATCTCGGCTCGCCCCCCTTCCTCTTCCTCCTCTGACTGCAAGAGACGCCACTGCCTCCAGACACCCAACGACCTCTCCCACAACCTCCCTGTCAACTTCTCTCGCAGTGACCAGGTTCACCGATCTCTGTGCAGTTGCTGCCGTCTGTCTCTGCAGTCTCCGAAAGTTCTCAGGCGTCTCCTCGCTCTCCACAAGCTCTCCTGCCGCAGCCACGCTCTGCAGAATGACCAGGGCCTGGGGAGTTGCCAGAAGTTCCTCGTCCTCCGCCAGGGAGTCAAGGAGAGTCGTCAGCTTCGCGGCAGAGGCACCCGCCTTGGCTGCAACAGAAAGAACATCGGTACGCCACTGATCCAGTATGCAACGTGAGTGCATGTCTGTAAAAATCAGCCGAATAGATCTCACCAGGACAGAAAAAAAACGACGGAGAACAGGAAGCGAGAAAGGCGAAAAGAAGCACAACAGTAACGTGAGAGATGAAGCGTCTGCCCTAACTGCCCCTTTGACTAGCAAAACGTGAAGAAAAGGTAAAATGAACTTCGTGCAATTCCTTCCATCTCCTTCTTCAGTGACTGACCGCTGCAGGTCCCGTCTTCCATCTGGTCGTATCCTTCTTTGCACACGCACTCGTACCCCCACCTCTCCTGGATACAGTCATGAGTGGGACTGCAGTCGTGAGTGCCATCAGAACACTCAGAAGCCAAAGCACAGAAGAAGGAACCCTCTGTATTCCGGCACAAATCAGGACGGGGGGTGCAGGCAAACAGCTGTTCTCCTTCTGCTTCTTCT
Source organism: Chromera velia (assembly GCA_018398765.1). Lineage (NCBI taxonomy): Eukaryota > Chromeraceae > Chromera > Chromera velia. The sequence continues at coordinate 22,893 of JAHBMJ010000100.1, read as the reverse complement.
GCTTCTGTTGCTTCCCCTGCTTGCTCTTCCTCCCGGGACTCTCTCCCGTCGTCTGTCTGGCGTCCCTCTTCTTCTCCTGCTTCCTCTGCTGACCCTGCGGGTGCCTCTTCTTCTGAAGGAGGGGTGAGTGTGTCGTTTGTAGGAGGTCTCTCGCCTTCAACATCCTGCGCCCTCCTCGTCCTCCTTTCTGTAACCGCAGAGTCGCCTCGAGGGCCAGAGAGCAGAGAAGAGTGGAGAGTCTCCCAGGGCAAACACTCGTCGATGTCTGCAGGCAGTGAGTGCAGAGGGGAAGAGAAAAGGTGAAGAAAGGAAAGAACGTTCAGCCATGAAAGAAGGGCGTCGATGAGCCTTTTTTTCCTGTTCCTTCACTTCTCAAATCTATCAGTGCCTGGAAACCACTCAAATGCCACCAAACGAAACATCGCATAGACATGCAGGTCCCGCATAAGACTCACCAGATGCTCTTTTGTTTTTTTGTCATCAGAAGCGAAGAAAGAAAACAAGACGGACCTGAGCACTCCGTCCCGTTGCCCTGATATCCCGTGTCACATGTGCACTCAAAGGACCCGATGCTGTTGGAGCACGTGGCGTTGCCGTGGCAATCGTCCGTCTCCAACAAGCACTCGTCGACATCTGCATGCATGCAGAGGGAGGGAAAGGAGGAGAGAGAACGTTTTGATCGCTTTAAGAACAAACAGATCTTCATCCATCCTGTCATTTTCTTGAGGTCAAGGAAAGCCCAAAGGACAGGAGAGACGCAAGGCGAACACCCATTGCTCTGCTTTTATCGATCCCCACTCACTGATGGAAAAATGAAGAGCCGGAAAAACATCTCCCCTACCCATGGTTCTAACCGCCGGGTATCATCATGTTCATTGACTAACAAAAACAGAGTTCGACTTCACCAGTCCCAGGAAGAACCAGGGGCGTGAAGGCGGACAAGGGAACAGCCGATAAGTCATTGACTTTTTTGGCTGCTGTCTATCCGACCATGTGCATCCGCCCGCGTGTGCGTGAACGCGGGTCCCATATTTATTCATTCAGTCACCTTGCTTGAGAGTCCCCTCTGACCTGCGCAGTCTGTCCCATTGCCCTCGAAGCCCACTTTGCACGCGCAGTCAAAGGAGCCATCGTTGTTTGAACAGGTCGCGTTAACGTGGCAGCTGTCGGTCTCTCTCAAGCATTCATCAACGTCTGCATGCGTGCGGAGGTAATCGAGGAGAGGCCCGACAGCGGAAAGTAACGGCAGAAAAAATCAATCCGTGAATGGTGCAATCAGTGTGCAATTAAGGACTTCTGAATCGAACAAAATTAAGTGGGGGGAGAAGGAGCTAAAGGTCCCCGCCCGCCCAAATTGAGTCTGTCTGATTTGATGACTGCCTCGAGAAGAATCTGTCTAACCACTCACTCACTCATCCAAACATGCCCTCATCCGTCCACGTCTCACCTTCCCGAGACCAGTGGAAATGCACACAAACAAACAAAGAAAAGAGATCATCTTGTAGTGCAGACAGACAACAACCTTCGGACATCCGCAAGACAGAACCAAAGAATTCGGCCAATCTGACCCCTCTCGCACATTTCGTCTCTGTCACACTTGCCGGGTGCATCGCACATTTCAGGTCTCTTCATCCCTCCGTGCTGCGTCGACACAAACAAGGAAAGAAAAGGTCAGATAGATACGCAACTCACCGCTACACTCAGTGCCGTCTCCTTCAAATCCGTCTCCACAGGTGCACTCGAAGGACCCGATGACGTTCGCACACGTCGCGTTGGCGTGGCAGTTGTCTGTTTCCACCGAGCACTCATCCACGTCTGCAGAGAGAGGAGGAGAGGACCAACAGGGCTCAGTGTGAAGCATGTCCTGTCACCTGACATCCCATCCAAGGACCGGATGAAAGCGCCAACCGAGGGGGATTCGTTGACTCTCCCCACAAAACAAAACAAGCGGAATTTAGAGAAGAAATTTCCTTCCTCAGTAACCGCATGCCGCCTCTGTAGCCACCCATACACGTCGCAGGCCTACCTGAGCAGCTCAGCCCGTCCCCCTCAAATCCGGGGTTACAGGAGCACTCAAACGATCCGACGATGTTTGAACACGTCGCGTTCTCGTGACAGTCGTCAGTCTCCAGTGCGCATTCATCAACATCTGCATGAATGCACACGCAGTCAGTCAGCCAGTCTGTCCGTCGATCTCGAGCCTCAAAACAAGACAAAAAAAAACAAAAAACCGAGAAGGCTAGAGCAGTGCGCGACTCAGAAACAGAAGGGACGGCTGGAGAAAAGAAGATGTTCTACACCCTTCCTAAAAATTGGTGCACGCAGAGGCAGCAGGTGCTCCAGCTCGATTCTCAAAAGGTGCATGTCAAAAAAACAACACAGAGATGAGTATCATCGCTCCCTAGGGTCTGTCTTTCGAGAGGTTCCCGACCAGCATAGTCAAGGTAAGGTGGCGTCCCCTTAGCACAGCTTTGTTTCTTCATTCTGTCTCACTGTGTCCAGACAGACGGACAGACAGACAGACAGACAGACCTGCACAGCTAAGGCCATCCCCCTCAAACCCGACATTGCACCCACAGGCGAAGGATCCCTCAGTGTTGTTGCAGGACGCGTTGACGGCACAGTCGTCAGATCCTCTTGCGCACTCGTCGACGTCTGCAGACACACTCAAACGACCCACACGCATACAATCATTAAATACTGAGCATCTGCGCGGTAAGGCAAGAAAAGGCAGTGAGCAAGGGGCGATGAAAGGCAGGAAGAGAGAGAGAGGTTGAATCATCCCAGGGCAAAAAGAGGCGCCCTGAACATTTGTTGGCCGCTTACTTCTTTTCTGGAAGCAGACGAATATGGCTTTGGGGAAAGCCCATTGACACTGAGACCAAATCGCGGTCTTAACAACCAAAAGAGGGAACCAAAGAGAAAAAGATCACAATGGACTAAAGGACCGTGCAGCCGCTGCTTTTAGCTTTTTCACTTCACTTACAAAGAACAAAAAGAAAAAGGGGGGGGTCGTTGAATCTTTCTTCCCGAATCCTCAAGAAAGGAATGAGAAAGAAAACTCCCACCTCATCCCCCACCCACCAGTACAGTTGACTCCTCCCCCCTCGAACCCTTCGTTGCATGAACACTCGAAGGACCCGAACGCATCTGTGCACGCGCCGTTCGAAGAGCAGTCGTCGAGACCCAAGTCACACTCGTTGATCTCTGCAAACAAACACACAAGAAAAGCAAGCAGCAGACGGACATCGAAAACTTCGATTTGAACACTGTCCGTCCTTATCACCAATTTCACTGAAATGTCCACTCATCAAATTTCTCGATCGGGGTTCGGTTCCCTGACAAACTTTTGAGGTTTTCCCTCCCCATAGGAGCAACCCGGCAGCCTCAGGGCGTTTGAAATAAAAAAAGAGACAACAGAGACCTCTCTTCCCTCCTGACCGACCTTCACACACAGGTTCTCCTTCTGGAGGCATCCACTCTGGCTCCCTTCTCAGAGGGTTCTCAGGCACAGTGCAGTTTTGGAATTGTGGGCCCTCAGGGGAGAGCCGCCAGCCGGGGTCGCACTCAAAGAAGATCGCGTCCCCCCCTCTCCACGTGCCGTTATTCTCTTCAGGCGGGGACTCGGGAGAGATGAAGCCGTTCTCGGGGGGGGTCGGAAATGTGCCTCTACAGGGGCGCCCTGTGGAATGCGAGGGAAAGACGTGCGGAGACGATGAGTGGAAGGAAGAGCCACCCACCACAACAAATGCCACCTCACATGAACAAAATGCGGAAACGATAAAGAAAAGCAAGGGGGCGAAAGACAGAATCATGGATACAAGAAGAAACATGGACTGACTGGGAGAGAGAGACTGGAGGGGGAAAGCAACATAAAGGGAGAGATGGGCGTACAAGTACAGATGCAGACCGACACGGAGAAGAAACAAACGCCCATGTAGACCGTCCGTCCTTCCTTCCTTTCCTCTGGCAGGCTAGCTCAAGGACCAACCCACGCCACACAACACACAGGGAGAATATGGTAGGGTGCAAGAAAGACCCACAGACCGACAAGCTGACCAATGCACTCGGTGTCGCTCAGTCTCTCGAATCCCCTGTTGCATCGGCACATGAAGCTGCACAGAAAGAAGAGAAGGAAAGAACAGGGAGGGAGAGAACAGAGCGCGTCGGTCTACACGTCTGTTCCATTCACACGTCTGTTCCATTCTTACTTCGAGGAATTTTCGTCGTCCGGTCCCACTGCCTGGAATTCACACGCCCAACACAAAAGTGTGGAAGAGAAAGAAAAAGGAGAACCGGAGCAAAAGTGGAAGGGGGGCGAAGCCACAAGGCAGAAGCTCCAAATTCCACTTTGCCCACACACTCTTTTCTCGTCTCTTCTCTGCCTGCCGATAAATTAAAATCCTTGTCTTAGTAAAGAGATCACCTTCGCCTGCTCAACCCGCGACCATGTCTCTTTTCCCTCTCAACAACGATCAAAAATGCAGGATAATGAAGACAGACAAAACAACAGAACTCCCCCCTCCGACCTGCCAATCGTGTTCAGACACTCCGTGTTTGCCCCACAGTTGTGAGCTCCAGACGCACACTCCAGAATTTCTGCACACAAATGCAAACACAAATATGTACGCCCCTCCCCACCTCTACACGGACACACACACACACACACACACACAGAGAGAGAGAGAGAGAGAGAGACCTCTATGGAGACACGGAAAAAAAGAACAGAACCCCCAACTGTACTGAATGTCCGCCCACTCACACACTCCCTGATGCAAGATGGCATCACTCCGACGTTCCTTCCATTAACATGAGAGACAGACAGACAGATCGACTGACCAACTACGCACTCGACACCCGAGCCTGCGAAGCCCTCATTGCACACACACTCGAAGGACCCTTCTGTCTCCGAGCATGTCGCCTCCGAGTGGCAATCATGGGCTCCTGTCGAACACTCGGGAGTGTCTGCATGCACTCACAGGGGGGGAAAACAGGATTTGTTTTTGCTTCCGATTCTGATAATTCATTGTCATCCTTCCGTCTTCTCCTCGATTCGCTTCTCATGGAAAAGCACGCGTGCCTAACTCAGTCGAGTGACACCCTTTCTCTCTCTTTACAGAATGCCCCAAGCAGGCTCAAAGGACCTCATGCACTCAAATGTTTGTGTATTGATTCAACCCTCATTGGAAACCCTCCCTCCCCTCCCTCAGTCCCTCTTTCCTTCCCCTCGACAGATGCGAATGCTGACTACAGGAGAGACGCAAAATCGGACAACCCCCCTCCCTGCCACCATCTGTCTCTTTGTCTGACCTTCACAGCTCCTGCCGTCTCCCTCGAATCCCTCATTGCACTCACACCCGAAGGAACCCTCAGAGTCCACACACGCGGCGTTCGGGTCGCAGTCGTGTGTACCCAAGGAGCACTCGTCCTCGTCTGCACACACACGCACACGCACTCACGAACGTCAATTTGCATACGCACAAACGATTGAACAGACTCTTGGCAGAGAGGACCTCTAGTTGCCTCGTCCATCACACATCGCGAGTCTCTTCACTTATGCGTGCGTCGACACAAACAAGGAAAAAGAGGACACGCACGCAACTCACTGCTACACTCAGTGCCGTCTCCTTCAAATCCGTCTCCACAGGTGCACTCGAAGGACCCGATGACGTTCGAACACGTCGCGTTGGCGTGGCAGTTGTCGGTCTCCAGCAAGCACTCATCCACGTCTGCAGAGAGAGAACCAGAAACCCGCCAGGGACACAACATGCGGGCAGTATGGAAGGAACGGAAAAGAAACCATCAGAGAGTCACACGTCACGGCACTCATGCAGGCGGGATGGAACGGAAGACTTTGACATTCCCATAAAGAAAAAGAGAAACACACAAGGAGAGTCGACCAGCCGAACAGCCAACCAACCAGCAAACCAACCGAGACTAACAGAAGGAACCAGTCCCTCGTCGCTAAGCCGGGACAGAAAAAGAAGAAACGAAGAAAATGCATGAAAAGGGTTTCCCCACCAGAGCCTGTGCCCTAGATCTATCCAGGCCAGAGAAAAGAACCGCAGACAGGCGATCCGCCCGCCTTCAACCCAGACCACCCCCGATTGTGCAAACAAAATCCCGAACCCCCGCCCCCCTTGAGAACCTGATAAGCCTGCAGCCACAAGCAGAAACCTACCTGAGCAGCTCAGCCCGTCCCCCTCAAACCCGGGGTTACAGGAGCACTCAAAGGACCCGACAGTGTTCGAACATGTCGCGTTCTCCTCGCAATTATCCGTTTCCAATGTGCACTCGTCCACATCTGTGCGCATGCACACAGTCGTTCACGTTCATACATTCATGTCGGCGTAGGCATGACTCTAGAAAAAGAAGCAAACTCAAAATTTGCGCTCAAGCGACAGGCAAAAAGGAACAGCAAAATCTTCTGCGAGCCTTTCCTCTCTTTCCATTTCTTCTCTCCTCTTTTGAAACCACACACCACAGCACACTCACACGTGACCCCGAAGAGAAGCTCATCTTGCTGACGGTAGCATTTCATAAGGCCTCCCTTTTCTGACAGAAAAATTGAGCGAACTCATTCTTCGGTCGGCGCACACATCCACGAGTGGAATGAAACAACGCGCAACCGAGAGTCAGGATGCGAGTCACAAGAGGACATGCATGAACATTCGTACCTGAGCACTCCGCCCCGTCTCCTTCAAATCCGTCTCCACAGGTGCACTCGAAGGACCCGATGACGTTCGCACACGTCGCGTTGGCGTGGCAGTTGTCTGTTTCCACCGAGCACTCATCCACGTCTGCAGAGAGAGGAGGAGAGGACCAACAGGGCTCAGTGTGAAACATGTCCTGTCACCTGACATCCCATCCAAGGACCGGATGAAAGCGCCAACCGAAGGGGATTCGTTGACTCTCTCCACAAAACAAAACAAGCGGAATTTAGAGAAGAAATTTCTTTCCTCAGTAACCGCATGCCGCCTCTGTAGCCACCCATACACGTCGCAGGCCTACCTGAGCAGCTCAGCCCGTCCCCCTCAAATCCAGGGTTACAGGAGCACTCAAACGATCCGACGATGTTTGAACACGTCGCGTTCTCGTGACAGTCGTCAGTCTCCAGTGCGCATTCATCAACGTCTGCATCCATGAATGCACACACAGTTGTTTGCCTTCGTTCATCCGCCCAGGCTTCAAGAAGCAGGGGAAAGACTACCGAGAAATGAATTTGTTCAACGGCAGAGAGAATACAAACCGAACGATTCAGCTCTTGTGCAAGCCCGTTTCCTGTTTTCTTTTTGCGTCTTACTTTCTCTTTCGAACTAATTGGAGTCTTTACAGACTGCTGCGCCAAATGACAAAACCCCCTGCTTCGAGCTACTGCTAGCATTTCAGAAGTCCCCCGAGGCCTGCATCCCTCAACGATACGACGTGTTCTTCTCTCTCGTGGAAGTAGAAGCTTTCTGTAGCGAGACACTTAAAAGAACACGCGCGCTTCCTTACCCGAGCAGTCAGCTCCGTCTCCTTCAAATCCGTCTCCACAGGTGCACTCGAAGGACCCGATGACGTTCGCACACGTCGCGTTGGCGTGGCAGTTGTCTGTTTCCACCGAGCACTCATCCACGTCTGCAGAAAGCAGATCCGAAAGCTGGAGATTCAGTACCAGACATGCCACCTTCCATTCACAGAGAAGATGAAAGCACCGACGTACTGATTTTCTTCCATCATTCTATCACTGACCCCCCCACACACGTTCGAAGAGAAAGAAAACCCCTCACCAGCAAGTCATCCGTGCAATCACATATCCAACCGACCTGAGCAGCTGAGCCCGTCCCCCTCAAACCCGGGGTTACAGGAGCACTCAAACGATCCGACGATGTTCGAACACGTCGCGTTGTCACCACAGTCATCTGTCTCCAGTGTGCACTCGTCCACGTCTGCATTTAGTGACACAGCAAGTCTCTCCAAGGCATTCAGAGGACACTAGAGAAAAGAACAAAGGAAAGGAGAGAAAGAGAGAGGGATTGCTGCAGTCACCGCATGAACAGACAAGAGCTTCGGCCCACAGCTCTTTGTTTGTTCAATTGAAAGAATTCGTCAACGACCCTTCCTTCCGTCTCCCTGCCTGCCAACCAGGTAGACACGCTGACAGACCAGACGTCCAAAGACGAAGACGCCACCCCAACGTCTCGAACCCATTGCACTCACATGTACTTCATGCTTTTCTGTATGCATGTACAAAAATCCTGTTGTGAATCAAAACCCCCAAACCTCCATGTAGACAAACAACTCACCCCCACAGTCTACTCCGTCCCCTTCAAATCCAGAATCACATGAGCACGTGAAGCTTCCTTCTGTGTTCGTGCAAGTAGCGTTGGAGTGGCATGAGGAGAGACCCTCCACACACTCGTCCACGTCTGTAGAGGAGGGCAAGGAAGGGAAGAGAGACAGAAGGGAGGGAGTTCAGAGACCGTCGCGCGTGGGCAGAAAGATAGAGATTGACACAAAGTGAAAGAAACTCCTGCCTGCCTGTCTGCTTGCGTAAACTGCTGTCTTTCCTGTTTTGCCCTTTCCTTCAACACCAACAGGCAGGGTCTCTCTCTGGATCCCCACACCTACTCACCCATGGCCCTCTGAAAACCACCCTGTACTCATTTTCTACGGTTTCACTTTCTTGATTTGTGCAAACAGATATTTCTCTAAGCCCTTCTCTCATGCGTGAAAGAAAGAAAGATGAAAAGACAGACACACTAGGAGCTCACCTGAGCACGCCGTTCCGTTCCCTGTCCACCCAGGGCCACACTCGCACGTGAAGGACCCCGGCGTCTCCTCACACACCGCGTTGGGGTCACAGTCATGGGCCCCCGCCTCACACTCTTTCACGTCTGCACACACACACACACACACACACACACACATATATATATATATATACACACACAGACATATATATATATATATATATATATATATGTACGTATAATCTACAAATACCAAAGCAGGACGCGACACATTCACAGACTTATGCACTGAATCTCTTCAGCTGTGCCTTCCAAAGACGACGTAGCGTTTTTTCTTCTCTTTTTTCTGCCCCTTCCCTTGAGAGACCTCTGTCCCTTATCTAAGATTCAGCCGCTGACCTTCACACTGCCCCGCACCGTCCGGACCTGACAAAGAAGGGCAAGGAGAAGGACGAAGATTGATAGAGAGCATTTTGATGAAACAAACAAACAAACAACGCAACCGCAATGAAAAAAATAGAAGGGGGATCTCCACGCTGATAAGTGCACCAAGAGAAACAATGAAGCAAGAACTAAGGCAGGCAAGCAAGCAAACAAGCGACAAGGAAGCAAGGAAGGAAGGCAGGCCCGTGCAAGAAAAGGAGAAGGAAGGAGAAGACTCATGCACGTACCTGACAAAAAACAAACATACAAGCGGAAAGAAATCGAGCCCACACACGACCACAGCCCCCCCCAGACCTGACTGACTGACCACTATTCTCGAACCCCGGAAGGCAGTCACATGCGAAGGACCCCTCTGTGTTTCTGCACTCCCCAAATTCGTTGCAGGTCTCGTTGAGGGAGGTGCACTCGTCTAAATCTGCACAGGCCCACGCAGGAAGGAGGTCACGGAGACAGATACACACACACACACACACACACACACGCATTGGGGGGGGAGGAGAGAGACGGCGGGAGGGAGGGAGGGAGGGAGATGCATGGCAGGAATGTACTGACCACTGCAGACTGCTCTGTCGTCCGGTGCGATGTACGGCCAGAAAGGGGTGATCCCGAAAGCCGACACATTGCAGACCACGGAAGCTTCCCCCTCCAGCTCATACCCCTCATCGCACATAAAAGTCACGTTAGACCCCATCAGCCACTCGTCTCCCTCCTCGGGGGCGTCTGGTTCCATCCGCCCGTTTTCAGGGGCCTCAGGGGCAGAGCCTATGCAGGGCCGTCCTGCATGCAGAGACAAATCAATTAAGGGGCCGGGGGAGAGTGCAGAACAAAAAATTTCCACTGCCTTTTATTCATTGTGCATCATTTGCATCACCCTGAGGCTTTACCGGTCCGTTTGTGAAACGACAATGTTTGAAGAACGGGACGTTTTCTTTCTTGGCACCAGATTCTTCGTGCAACGTCGATCTGGAAGGAAGAACAAAGAAAGCAACCAATCCGAGGACAGATTGGGTGGGGTCTGTGGCACGGATTTTCTTTCTTTTTCTTTCTTTCTTTCTCTCTCTCTCTCTCTCTCTCTCTCTCTCTTTCTTTCTTTCTTTCTTTCTTTCTTTCTCTTTCTTTCTTTCTTTCTTTCTTTCTTTCTTTCTTTCTTTCTTTCTTTCTTTTTCTTTCTTTTTCTTTCTTTCTTTTTCTTTCTTTCTTTTTCTTTCTTTCTTTTTCTTTCTTCCTTTCTTTCTTTCTTTCTTTCATTCTTTCGTTCTTTCTTTTTCTTTCTTTCTTTCTTTCTTTCTTTCTTTCTTCCTTTCTTTCTTTCTTTCATTCTTTCGTTCTTTCTTTCGTTCTTTCGTTCTTTCTTTTTCCTTTCTTTTTCCTTTCTTTTTCCTTTCTTTCTCTCTCTCTCTCTCTCTCTCTCTCTCTCTCTTTCTTTCTTTCTTTCTTTCCTTCTTTCTTTCTTTTTTTCCTTCCTTCCTGTAGACGGGGGGTGAGTAAGTACAGTCAGAACAAAAGAAAGTTTTGAGGAAAGAGACCTCTCCTCCTTCCTCTCATCTGTCGACAGGCTGTCCCTCTTCATGAAAATAATATTTTCTCGAAGAAACAGCAGTCTACAGATACAGTCGAGACAGAAAGAAGGGGGGGAGTGAGGAAACAAAGAAGGAAACGGGGAGACGAGGCAAAGAGAAGAGACACAGAGGAAGAGATGAAACCTAAGGCAACAGACGTGAAGAAGCAGCAGGGACGGTAAAGAGACGGAGACACCACGACATGCCGTCTCCTCAAACAGCTTTCTCTTCTTTGGATCAGAGTGTGCCGTGCACGTGACACAAGGGAAATCTCGCCATACCAGGATCTGTGTGCGTGGAGTTTGTGCCCCGAAGCCCATCTGCCTATCTGAGTCAGTCCTCGAACTTCATACAGAAGGAACCGGCGGCCTACCGATACAGTCGCCCTCATCCGTCTCCAGATACCCCCTCTTGCAGACGCACGTGTAGGAGTCCCCGAACGTCGGTACGCACCGCGCGTTCTCTGTGCAGTTGTGGGATGCACAGGGTCCTTCTTCTGCAGTGAGAGGGACGCACAAGGGAAGGATTTGTTCTTGTATTGGGGGAGATACAAAGAAGAGCTAGAAGAAAGCCAGGAGACAGTCAGTTGGTTCACCTTCTTCGCCCTGCGCCTTGACCCCGCGTGGTCCCAGAATGAGGAGCACACACAGGACCACAAATATGAAAGAGCTCTTCATAGTAAAAAGGTACAGATAATATGGTTTGTTTTACCGTTTTGGCTTGATGTCAAGACAGACAGACTGAGTCAGTCAAAAGAAGCAGTCAAGTTTCAGACATTCCCTTTCGCCTAAAGAGACAGAATCAGCACGACAGGACAGAAAGACAACAAGCAGAGACACGCAAACAGACTTCTCACATGGACATATCTGCAGCTGCAGAGCTCATGCAGGGAGAGCAAGACACCACGTACAAGTGTCCCAAGTGAGAAGTGTGCTACAGTGTGCTGCTCGATTCGCAGCTCGAAGAAGTGCGCTTCATGGGTCTTCCGTCTCCTCAGACTCTCCTGAATTTAAGCGCGCGCGAGTGAGATGGTGTAAGTGCCCCACAAGTCAATAGACTTTCTGGGGCTATGTAAGTGTCCCCGGCCAGCGAAAACTTAAATTTCGGCCTGAGGGGACCGCGACCACCTTCTACTGGCCGGGCCTATTACTGGCCCAGAAATTCGCATGAAGGATGTGGAAGAAACCGCTCGGTCCAGAAGGGTCAGAGAAGACCGCCCTTCACTGCATAAGTGTGAAACTCCGAAAAGATGGTCAGTCCCCATATCGTGATCACTGCCTTTCCCCCTCTCTCTGGTGCTCTCTGTCACCCGTTAGACTCGATTGTTGAATTTCTTCCGCCCTGATTGCGCTTTCTGTTCGTGCAGGCATACCCTCTAATTGACCAGGACTTCCAGCACATTCTGCGTATCCTCAACACCAATGTTGACGGACGCCAGAAGGTCATGTACGCCCTGACCGTCATCAAGGGTGTCGGTCGGCGTATGTCGGACATGATCTGCAAGAAGGCAGACATCGACAAGAACAAGCGGTCAGTTGGCCCTTCTCGGCGGCCTCCCTCTGCCTTTTCCTTTTGTGCTGCGAGTCCACACCCTGTGGGTCGCACTCATGCCATGCGCGTGTGTGGGCGTCTCTATTGGTTGCAGTGCTGGTGAGCTCACCGCTGAGGAGATCAACAAGGTGGTCTCCATTCTTCAGAACCCGATGCAGTTCAAGATCCCCTCTTGGTTCCTCAACAGACAGAGGGACATCAAGGACGGCAAGACCTACCACGTCGCCTCCAACCAGCTTGACACCAAGCTCCGTGAGGATCTTGAGAGACTTAAGAAGATGAGGGCGCACAGAGGTCAGCATGCAGCACACGAAGGGTGGGGGGGTGGTTGATCAAGGAGACTGCTTATCTTTTCCTCCTCTCTGTCTGCTTTTCTTTTTCCCCAGACCACCTGTCCTCATCTGTTTACACATGATCTGTATGGTGATGTGTTTGCTGCATTTGTTTGGCAGGTATCCGTCACTACTGGAACCTGAAGGTGCGCGGTCAGCACACCAAGACCACCTCCAGAGGTCGTCAGGCCCGTGCTGCCGATACCAAGGGCAAGAGATGAACTGTTTCTTTCTGCCTGTGCTTTGCGGAAAGCAGAAAGAGAGCGGAGCCCTTTCGGAAAGAGGAGCAAATTCTGGTCACAAGCTGTGAGGGGTTTCGTTTGGTTGAGCAGCTTTCTCTGTTGCTGTTCTGTCATTGAAGGCGGAGACGGTCTTCTTGGAAAAGGGGTGGTCGTTTCTATTTGGGGCGACTGTCCTCCTCCAGAATTTCGAGTGAAAACAGAAGAAGAGAGAAGGCGTTTTGTCTGGATGTGACAGGATGGCGATGGAAGCATCAGGAGACGATACCAGCGGAACAAAACAGAAAGAGATGACCTAGATAGAGGGGTACAACCAAGCTTCATTTATCTGCCATCTGTCCTTATTTCTTTCTTCTTTGATTTTTTGTTTTCTTCCTCTGTAGGATAACTCTCCTGTGAGCCGTCCTGCTTTTCTGTCCAAACTTTTCTTTCTCTTTCTGTCGTCGACTGTTCTCTCTTTTTCTTCGTCTCCGACTTACTTGGTGTCACGTGTGTGTTTTCTGTTCTCCCAAATTTCCTGTCGTCTTGCTCATGCACTTCTTTCCGCCTTACATGCCCGTCATGCTTAGCCATTACACACACGACACACCACACACCGCTTCTTTCCTCCTCCTTCCCCCCTTCATTTTTCTCTCACTGTCTTTCTTTTTTGTTTCCTTTTTTTTTCTCCTTTCTCTCCTTGCTTTCTTCCTTCCTTTCTTTTCTTGCTCTCTCTATTTATGTTTTCCCTTCCTTTCTCCGTTCTTTCCTTCCTTTCTTACTTACTTTTTTCTTTGGCTTGATTTTTCTTTTCCTTTCTGTGATTGTTTCTGTTCTCCCTCCCTCCCTCCCTCCCTCCCTCC
>JAHBMJ010000099.1:12500-56944 GCA_018398765.1 Chromera velia | reverse complement strand
GTAAGCGACACACACCATTCTCTTTTGCTTAGCACTATTTTCGATTAAGTCAATTTATTTAATTCTCATTTTCTTTCTAGTCACGCTTTGATAACGTATAGCAAAGTGGTTCTTTATTATCCTATGACAGTTTTTACGCTTCTTTCTTTGCCAGGCTTGGGCCCTTCTTGGGTCTCCCCTTATCAAATCGATCAACGATGTCAAACAATCCCACCGGTCATAACAACAAGAAGGCTAGCAAGAAGGCCGTATTAGTATATAGTGCCGGCTATGTGAAGAAAGTGTGGCCTGCAGAAAGACGGAGTAATATAATTGTAAGCTCTTTACTTATGTAAACTCTTAGCTTTGACAATAGCTCATTAATTTTGAGAGTCTTAATGTAGTTTTTAGTCTAGTTTTTAGTGATTTTCTTGTGTCTAGGGCTTTCTAGGATATGTTAGTGGTATCGACTGTGCTATGTCGCCTTGAGTGCTGTCGAGAGTGACCTCTAAACTTCAACCTCAAATCTGGTCAGATTTGAGCTTGAAGCTAAAATCAAATCAAATTAAATCAAATCCTATCAAATCGATGATGATGATGATTGAGGGTTAAATCCTAGATTTAGCAACGCCAAATCCCAAGCCACTAGCAAGGCTTTGAGGACAACCCAGAGCACACATTCATGGGGGGGGGTCACTATCCCACGCCTAGAGCTAAGGATTTAGAACAACTGCAACGTGTGCGTTGAATACTGAACTCACACAAATAAACCAGAATTCATTCAATTCAAAATTTGGATCAATCAATATAAACTAGAATTATTTAGGAAAATAGATTAAATTTATCGATTCCCCATTTATATTTGAATCTTTTAAATGAAATCCACATACGTTTTGAAATGAGAAGACTATCGATCGAGAGAACGGAACAAAAGCCTAGACAAAAGCATAGTGGAAAAAAAAAGTGAATTACAAAAGAATTAAAATCGGAAACGAGCGAACGAACTAGAACGAACAAACCAATGACGGAAGGAAGAAAAAAAAGAACTGAAGAAGAAAGAGAGAAAGCGAGGTAAGAGAGCTAGAAAGAGAAAAGAGAAAAAGGTCTGAATGAATGAATGAATGAATGAACGAATGGAAGGAAGGAAGGAAGGAAGGAAGGCAGGAAGGAAGGAAAGCAGGAAAGCAGGAAGGAAGGAAGGAAGGAAGGAAGGAGGGAAGAAAGCCAGGAAGAAAGCTAGAAAGAAAGAAAGAAAGAAAGAAGAAAGAAAGAAAGAAAAGAAAGAAAGAAAGAAAGAAAGAAAGAAAGAAAGAAAGAAAAGAAAGAAAGAAAGAAAGAAAGAAAGGAAGAAAGGAAGGAAGGAAGGAAGGAAGGAAGGAAGGGAGGAAGAGGAAGGAAGAGGAAGGAAGAGGAAGGAAGAGGAAGGAAGGAAGGAAAGAAAGAAAGAAAGAAAAGAAAGAAAGAAAGAAAAGAAAGAAAGAAAGAAAGAAAGACACACTGTATGTTTCTTCTTCTCCCTTCTTTTCTTCATGGACACAATAGACAAAAAGAAAGAGAGCCACAAAGACAAAGGAACATCACGACAACTCAGACAAAGTGGGCAGGGGGCCCGAAAGGTGAGAGTTAAGCGCCCCTTGCCTCTCCACCTCCCGACAGACTTTCACGCGATCACTGGTTTCACACGCTACTCCTCTGCTGCTTCCACTCAAGACAAGAAAGAGCAGAAAAGAAAAGAAGGACAGACAGACAGACAAACAGACAGAAATAAGAAAGAAAGAAAGAAAGAAAGAAAGAAAGGAAGGAAGGAAGGAAAGAAAGAAAGAAAGAAAGAAAGAAAGAAAAGAAAGAAAAGAAAGAAAGAAAGAAAGAAAGAAAGAAAAGAAAGAAACAAAGAAAGACACAAAGAAACAAAGAAACAAAGAAAAAAAGAAAAAAAGAAACAAAGAAAGAAAGAAAGACACAAAGAAACAAAGAAAGAAAGAAAGAAAAGATAAGATAAGAAAGAAAAGAAAGAAATCCGGGAGGGAAGGGGGGAAGAAAAAGAGAAAGACTGCAAAGAGGGAGAAAAAAAGGGGGGGGGGAAGCAGCCACGCAGACAGAATTAAAATACCAAAAAATAAATTGACCCAACAAAACGGACAGATAGCTTGGGTTTGCAGACATAGATGAATGCGCTTACACTCACACGCACACAAACACGGAGGCACACGCACACACTCGCGCGCGCGCACGTGCGCACGCACACACACACATATACACACACACACACACACACACACACACACACACACACACACGTGAACGTGTTCAGGCATGCACGAACATGCATGTATACGTGGATACATCCATACCCACTGTCTGCATCCACGTATCCAGACGCATGCACCGGCAGACACAGGAACAGAAAGGGTTGGTGACGAAACGACCCACAAAATGGAGCCGCGGGGATTGCTGACAAAGCATGGCAGACAAGGGTATGAGAATGGAACAAGAAAATAAAAAAAGCTCGGGCAGAGGGAGAGTCCAACTTAGAAATAATGAAAATCCCTTGCAAGATATCTAAACGTCTGTCAACCAGGAAGGTTTGCGCCTGCAGCTGCGTTCAGGTTCTGATGTGTTCGATCTACGTCGTCTTGTCGCTGCTGTGGAGCTGCCCTCTTTCACTCGATTTTTTCTCTCCGAGTGAAGGCTGTCTCATTGATTCGCTGGTTTATGCTCCCTTGCGCTTCATGGCGTTCCAGACATCTGTCAGCTCCTCACGCTTCTTCTTGCCTCTCTTGTGAGTGCCCAGGCGCTTCTTGGCGAACTTGAGCGCGCGCTTCAAAGTGACAGAGCTGCCAACCTTGATAAGCTCGAGAATACGACGCTCGTAGGGAGCGAAGCCGGCCACCTGCAGGCAAGCCTCACACAAGCACAATGCCAGAGTACATACTTGCTTTGAGGTGAGAGCTCACACGAATGCGTACCACAGAATCGCCAAACGCCCCTCGAGCTCAGGAACAAACGCCCCTCATGAATTATCCACGAGAACACACGAGCATTGTAGGACGACTATCGGCCCCCTGAGATCACCATGGTGGTCAGACCACCTCCTTCAGGGGTTCCTAAGAAGCCTCAGTAGAACTGTCTCTCTACCCCAAACATGGCGGAAGGTGCATCCGTTAGGTGAGTCGAAACGGCTCGGCAGATCACCTTCAGTGGCAAAGAATGGGGTGCACATGCAACCAGTACAAAAGACATCTCTCACTCCCCAGAGGTGCCGCGGCACGTCTAGAGAACGAAAAGAAGACATAAGAAGTAGCGGGGGAGAGGACTTTACCCACCTCACGGACGACCTCTCTCACAAGCTTGGTACGCTTGGTGAGCACGCCCTTCTTGTTGGAGGGCTTGGCGGCAAGCTTGCGCTTCTCCACAATGAATCCCTTGTGGAAACCCACTGCAGAGAGGACAGGGAGGAAGCAGAGCATGTTGCTACTTCTTATGAAAAGTACACCAAAAAAGCTCCAAAAAAAAAGTTGACTCACCGCGGATACCCGTGGCACCCGGCAGCTCGCTCGGATTCAATCCTGGGTTGGACATCTCGCTGACTTCTTCTCTCGAACCACTCAAGGAGCTCCTCTGTCGAAGATCTGTAGGGATCGAGCGGTTTCCCCGATTTTCTTGTACTGGGATAGGTCGGCGTTATTTCGGCGGGTTGGTTTTGCCGATTGGGGGCCAACTCTTGAACGACACTTTCCGGGGTGCACATACGGGAGTGCGAGCGTCCCGAACAAATCGAGTTTCCCAATATAAAATTTCCAGAAAGAGCCCCTCAAGCACCGGGAGTGGGCACGCCAAAAATTCGGGTGCAAAAGTTTGACGGAGACAGCTACTTCGAACAACGATTCACAGCCGTCACGACAACAACAACGGGAGAATTTGAAATACCGCAGTTGTGTCACAGCCTAAGAATACCTTACGTAATATAGAGTGGAAGCAGGTCCAGACGCCTTCTTTCTTTTCTTCCGCAAAGAGTCTTTCCACCTTCATTTCCATTAAGAAAGGATGGCGTCACAGGGACAGCAGTATGGAACCTTCAAGGGGGAGGCTTCCAAGGCAAGCCACGGAGAGGCAGGGAATTCCATGGCTGACAATGGCATTACAGCAGCACTTATCCTTGCTTGGTATGCTCTCAACGCTCTGTACAATGTTGATAACAAGAAGGCCCTCAACATTGCAAACCTTCCCTATTCGATTTCCATCATCCAGTTGTTTGTTGGGTGGCTCTGGTTCCTTCCTCTCTGGGGAACTGGCCTCCGTCAGGCTCCTAAGCTTTACACTTCCTCCACTTTCTGGACCCGAATTGTCCCCCAGGGTATCTGCCATCTTCTGGTGCATCTCGGTGCCGTGGTTGCGATGGGTCAGTCAGTTGGGGGGGTGTAGAAACAATATGAAAATGTTGCTGTTGTTTTCCTGTTGGGTAACTGAGCAGTTCGTTTTTTCTCATTGTTTCTTCTTTTTTTTTTTGCTGCTTTGCAGGCATGGGTGCCGTGTCTTTTGTCCAGATTGTGAAGGCAATGGAGCCTGCCTTTATGGCTGCACTCTCTGCTGCCGTCCTCGGCCAGTACTTCTCCGTGTGGACTTACCTTGCACTTGTCCCCGTTATTGGAGGTATCTGCTTGGCGTCCGCAAGCGAGCTGTCCTTCACCTGGATCGCCTTCTGGGGTGCAAACGTGTCTAACATGGGTTCTGCTCTTCGCGGTAAGTGGGTGAGTGGGGAGTTTTTGGAAATAAAGCATGCAAGTATATGAGCGTAAAGAGACGCTGCACGGGCTTCTTCAGTTGTTTTGTCACGCGATGTTGACCCGTCTTTTGGTCTGGTTTCTCTGCTTCTGTTCCTTCTTTGGTGTCCCTTTGACCCGCCACTTTTCCGTTCCTTCAGCCTGATCCCACCCCTCCCCGTCGCCCTGGTGATGGTTCAACAAACCTCAGCGTTCCGGGTTCTGAGTGCTTTGTTTGGCTTTTCTGTTTGTCTCTTCGAATGCCCTTTTTCCTGCGTGCGTGCGTGCGTGCAGCCATCTACGCCAAGATGGTGATGAAGGACCCCAAGCAACTCGGAGAGAACCTGACTCCTGCCAACATGTACAGCATGCTCACCATCGTCTCGACCGTCAGTCCGTGAGTCAGCTTGCTACAGCTAGTTGGTTCTCTTTCGGCTTTTTTTTTTTCTTTCATGTCCCGATTCCCACCGTCTCTCATCATCCGTTCACCTTCTGCGGCAACATGTGGGCGGTCGGAAGGCTTCACTGGCTGCTTGCATGGAGAATTCAAGGAAAGGGCCAGGGCACAGAGAGGCGGAAGAAAAGGAATCAGAGTGCAGTGCCAGCTTTAAAAGGGAAACCAGGCAACACGCTACATCGTTCTCGCCCTCCTTCATGGTATTGTTCGGGTGCGTAGAAGCAGAAATCCGGCAGTACCCACTCAGTCTAGCACAAATCTGGAAGTTCCCACTCTTTCGAGCAGCCAGATTTTGTCTCCTCCAAATCGCATCCTCTTTCCGGCGTGCGATGTTCTTCCTTTGTGCATTCGTGTCTGTCGGCACTTTTTCAGAAACTTGACTGATTCTTTTTCTTTTCTTCTCTCCCTCTGCATGTCGCTCTGTGTGCTATGTATTGTGTTTGCATCTCTCCGCGCTCCGTACTGTCTGCTTATCTTGACATGCACGAACAAAACAACAACATGCTTATATTTGCTGTTGCTTCTCATCCTTCCCGCCCTGTCTGTCTGTTTGTCTGTCTGTCGTGATGAGGGGGGACAAGAAAGAACCATATAGAACTCTCTCTCTTTCTCTCTCTCTGTGTGTGTGTGTGTGTGTGTGAGTGTGTGTGGGTGTGGGTGTGTGTGCAGATTGCCTGCATTCCCTGCGCCTTGATCATGGAATTCTCCTCCTTTGGACCAGCCATCTCGGCCGCCAAGGAGGACAAGACCACCTGGGAGATCCTCTACCCTATGGTGATGTCCGGCATCTGGTACTACTCCTATAACGAAGTGGCATACGTCGCTCTGGGACGGTTGGTCCGTCGTTTGTTTTTTCTCTTTTTCTTTCTTTCGTTTTGTCTCTCAAGCTTCTTTTCCTTCTTTTTCTTTCTTTTTCCTTCTCAAGAAGCGAAACGGTGGTGGTGCATGGCTGGCACATGGTTGTTCGTGGGTGGGGTTGCTTGGCAGGTTTTTGTGTTGTTGTTTCGCATTTTTTCGGGCCTGTCATATGTTGCTTGCGCTCTCGCTGTGGCCCCGGCACTTGACCATGTCTTTTTTTTTTCTCCTGGGAGCCTTCCCCTTCGTCTCGTTGAAAAAGAAAACGGGTTTTTCTACTTAAGGGGATTCACTCTGGCCTCTATCGGAGGGTGGACCTCCTGAGCGTAGTTGCTGCCCGCCATGATAGCAGGACTCTGGTCCTTCTCTTCGCGTTCTGTTCTTTCTGTCTGATCACTGGCTTCCCCTTCTGTCTTTCTTGCCGTTTGCTTTTCTGCTTCTTTTCGTGTATGTCTCCTTACCTTGTTGTGCCGCGTCGCTTCCTTGCTTTCTTCTGGCGTCCTTTTCTTCTCTTTTCTTTCCTTTGCTTGCAGCGTCCACCAGGTCACTCATGCGGTGGCCAACACTATCAAGAGAGTTGTCATCATTGGCGTCACCATCATTGTGTTCCAGAACCCCGTGGACACCAAGGGTTACATCGGCAGTGCAATTGCCATCCTTGGAACGCTCCTTTACTCTCTCTCCAAGCTGCACTTCGGCTAAACCCTCTTTACTTTACAGCAAAGAGCCAATGCAGCCGAGCGACCACACGCCCGCCTAGATGGTAGCAAGGTCGCCGTGTGCGTGTAAAAAGTGAAAAAGAAAGAAATGAGGGGTGGCGGGGGGGGACATCAGAAGGTGTGAAATGAAAAGCGGTGACAGCGAAGCGGTTTCGCAGTTTGTCGTCGGTCTAATTGTCTGCCGTGCTGCCTGCCTATCTCTCTTTCTTGTTCTTCTCTGGATGGCGTGCATCAAATTGCTGCTCACGAATAAAAAAAAGAAAAACATCCCTCCCCTCCATTGTCCCCCGCCTACTGAAAAAGAAAGCAGCCTAGAAAAGTCATTGATTGATCGATCTAAACGGTGGAAAGCATTTCCTGTCAGTCTGGACCGTCGTGGTAGTTCTGTCTGTCCCTTTCTTTCCTTTCAAGTTTCTTCTTTGAGTGGACAAAGCTGCTCCGCTCTCTTCTGCGCCTTTTCTTCCTGGCCCCATTCTCTTCTTTCTTGTCTTGCACTCATCTCAGACACCCACCCAGCCATGTATTCTTGTCGTGTCACCAGACCATATGTATGTGCTGTGTGCTTTGCCGTTTGTTTGTCGTTGTCTTGCTTCTCCAAGTTGTCTGCCTGTCTGACTGCGCGCGCAGACAACGATCGCATCAGACGCAGAGAAACTAAAATTTAAAGAAGAACGAGACAGTCAAGTCAGCCTTCGGAAAGGCACTCCTACGCGCCCATCGCTCACTCACGCACACATATATACAGCAAGAAAGAAGGAGGAGAGGGAGAAGGGAATTCTTCGACTCTACACAAAGACAAATGCGTGATGGGCATTAGAGGTTTACTAACAAAGCAAGCGGGGAAAGGGGACTCGGGTGAGAAGGGGAGGGCAGCAGAAAAGATGCATAGAGAGACCAAAATAAACGAAGAAAAGTACTGGGAAAAGGGAACGGTGCATGTGCAGCACGAAGGGAACGGCGGTTTCCGTCTTCTTGACAGCACATGACATGCAGCCTTTCTCCCCTAGCTCTTTCTCTCTTCCTGCCTGCCTTTTTCTCTTTCCCCTCCTTTCCTCCACGAAAGCAAACCACCCTGACGCATTCCAGGTTCTCCCTTCTTTCTCCTTTCCACGAACGACGCGATCGCGATCGAATCTTTCACACGGTCACTCACACACACTCAGGTTTTTTTTTTTCTTCCTTTTTCTTTTCCGCCTCCTTTCCACCCCCTCGCTCGCACTCTTGTCTGTATCCGCTTCTGCAGGTCTGCATTTACTCGTTCCAGTACAGTCGTGCCAAGATCTGTCGAGAGAGAAGAATCGATAAAAAAAGAAGAGGATAAGGAAGGGAAAGAAGAAGAGAAGATGAAAAGACCCCACCTGCACGGCTGCATGGATGATCAGGTGCGCGCGTTTGTGCGGTCGTTTTGTTTGGTGCCGTTGAAACGACGGTATGACTGTGCCGCGTGTGTAGCACACATTTGCTCTTCCCCTTCCCGGTCGGATGAAAGAGCGTGCAAACGTACATCGAACCATGCAGACAGGCAGGTAAAGAACCCGGCCAGCCACATGCATCGTTCAAAGTCGACGGAGCTGCTTTGAGTCAATCGTTTCAGTGGATCGAGAAGAGGCCGAAGCTTACACATAAATTAACTTGGTGGCCTGTGACTGGCGGCGCCGCGGCGGATAGAATTCAGAAAACAAAAAGCACAGATCGATTAAAAAACGAACAGACAGCTTGCAGACAGCGTTTTATCTAATTTGTTTGAAAAAATGTCTAGAAAAATGTGTTATTTCAGAATGTATCTGTATGAGTTTAGATCTAAGTATACTAGTCTAAGTACTAACTAAGGTCTATATTATCCTAGATATTATCATCATTGTCATCATCTATATATTATGTGGATTAACTATAGGATAGGATTAATGTCCAGAGGATCTAGAGTATAATCTAAAGGATATAACGGAGGATTAGGCTCCTGCCCCAATGCCGAGCTATAATGAAGTAAAAGTTTTTATAGAAAAGTTTAGAGAAGAGACGTACTAGAGAAGGATAGGATAGGATAGGATTTGATGTTCCAGGAATCCCCGCGGTCCACTGCCAGGTATCGGCTTGCACCGATGATGTGTCAGTGTTCAACTTAATAAGGCTATAGACCTAGGGTTCGACTTAGGGTACCAACTAAATCACTACTAGAATTACTATTACTATTATCATATACGATATCATGTCTAGCCTCACGTACACCCAAAAATATCTGAAGGCTGATCGATCGAAGCATATACGTGGAACGTCTATAAAGTGCATGCAACATTTAAACTAGCATTTGAATTAGCTACTAGTAGAAGATTATAAGCATTATTAAGGAAATCGATACATCTTTTCAAAACTATATTGGAAAATATTATTGTAAATGCATGCATACACCTAGGCATGCACTTAATGCATATGCAGAACGGATAGAGAGCTAGCTAGGGAGAGGGACGAAGCTAGGGAGTCGGGACGAAACGATCCATGCATAGAAGGAGGGTCCGGGACAGTGTGCATTAGTGCGCATACGCAAAAGAGCTAGCGCAATTAAGTAGGCAATATTAAGGAAGAAAGGGGGGGGGGAAGACTAGGGGAGGGACAAGATTGCTGACTACTCAATTAGTGAGTTGCAGATCAGGAGAGTCAAACCTTTAATTGAGTCCGCCATGTAACTCGACATGAAATGCCCATCTAATCCAGGATAGAGGGTCTGTGTACGTGGCCCGGCAATCCCAAATCCCGCATTACCCTCTTGGCAAGCAGCACCGCGCGATGCCGCACCTCCGCCATGTCTCCGAACTCTCTCGGATCTCCACGCAGTCCCGTGTCTGCATGGGCAAGGTGTGTTGGACGCCGAGCTGCATGGATGAATACGTGGATGAACAGTCAAACACCCACAGCACAAGGGATGCAGGGCAAAAGGGACTTGCAGGACACTACAATTGCTGCACAAACGCATATGCACCATCTCCCTCTCTCTCTCTCTCTCATACACACACAGGAGGGAGGGAGGGAGGGAGGGAGGGAGAGAGAGAGAGAGAGAGAGAGAGAGAGAGAGAGAGGGAGACAGACAGACAGACAGACAGACAGACAGACTATATGGTTTCTTCTTCTCCCACTTTTTCTTCATGAACAGACCGACCGACCGACCGACCGACAGACAGACAGACAGACTATATCGTCTTTTCTTCACTTCACTTTTTCCGAAACGCTTCCTTTCTTTCGGACAGATAGACAGACAGACAGACAGACGGACACACGAACAAGCAGACACAGACAGACAGACACAGACGGACAGACAGAGCCTTCTTTTCATTCTGTTCTGTTTTCTTCTCTTCTTTTGGCGCGCTCTCAGTGGAAGGGTACCAGAGCTCCAGGCCTTGAGTCGTACCCTGCGGCCCTTCACCGCCCAGTGCAGGGTTGCCCTCTTGCATTTCCACATTCTTTCCATCTGAACGAGTTCGTTTCTTTTCATTTCCTTTCGCATAGGGTCTGTCGCGACGTAGCGCCGGTAACGAAGTTTGTTTTCAGCTGTCGCCTCTCTCTTCTTCTGGGGTTCCCTTCATCCTTTGATTTCTTCTTCTGGGGTTCTCTTTTTCATGTGAAGGCACAATAAAACCCTCTCTTCTGGTTGGATCTCTTCTTTTGACCGCCCGCTCAGATGGAAAGAATGCGTGTGCGTGCGTGCGTGCGTGCGTGCGTGTGTGAGTGAGTATGTGTGTGACTGCTCACAGGTATAAGGACCTGCAAGGAAATGCCTCCTTTGAGGAAACGAGAAAAGATAACAGGCTATTCGAAAATAACCAGGAGGATTTCGTCACACGTCATTGCCATCATATTGGCCTCAGGCTGAACTCGCACGACAGACAGACAGACAGACAGACAGACAGACAGACGGACGGACAAACAGACAGACAGACTATGTGGTTTCTTTCCCTCCTTTTCTTCATGAACAGACAGACAGACAGACAGAGACAGAGACAGAGACAGAGACACACCCTCACATACACATACAGAGAGAGAGACAGAGAAAGAGAAAGAGACGAACGAACACAGGCACATACATACACACACATACGCATACACATACACACGCACGCACGCACGCACAGAGAGGAGAGAAAGAGAGAGAGAGAGAGAGAGAGAGAGAGAGACTCCATTTTGATTTTTGTCGCAGGTCGAAAGGCAGGCAGACAGATAGGCACATACACGGGCAGACACACGGACAGACACCCGGAGAGACGGAGACACGCGCGACATACTGACAGAAGAAGTAAGTGACGCACAAAGAGGCCAAAGTACAGCCGGACGGGCAGAGTGTAAATATCCTTCTCCGTCTTTTCCTTTTACGCGCACATCCAACCGCGGAAAAAAGCAAGATCGATCCACAAAATGAAAGAATGAAACGGTCTCTCAGACAGCGTCGGCCGGGGCCCGAAAGACGTATTCCCTTGCCTTTGGCACGGACGAAAGACGGATAGAGGGACAGAGGGACAGACAGAGACTGAAGGAACGAAAGACAGAAAAAGAGGACGGACAGACAGACGGAAGGATAGACCGTGGTAGGCTGGCAGACTGACACACAAACGGGCAAACGAAACGGACGGACTGGCTGCCGTTTTCCTGGTTGTCCGCTTGACTTCTAAACATCAGACCGAAAGAAAACAGAAGAGAACGAGACGCAACTTGAGGGCGATTCAGACCAAAGGCAACTGAAATGAAGAAAGGAAGAGAAATGCGAGTGGGCGATTCATTCATTGTTTGGTCGTTTTTTTGGTTGTGTGCTTCGTTCGATGCATGGAGGGATTGACGGAAAGCTCGGTACTTGAAGACATAAGAAATCACTCTCTATTGTGCTGCATTACAATAGACACATAGCGGCTTTGCTACGACACTCACAGACAGGCTTTTTCTCTGACACTCACGCACGGATAAATTTAGCCAACTCACCATCTTGACTTCCCCGTGCCCCTGCCGACTCCCTTCTTGTCCCTTCTTTTTGCTTTCCACCTTCCGTCGCATCAGTCTCCTTGTGCCCCCCACTGGTCGAATGAAGGAGCAGAGGATCTTTTCGGATTTCCTCCGCGAGGTCAACCGCCACGTCGTCTCTCTCCCTGATGACCCTCAACCCCCCTCGCTCCACAGGCTGAGACGTCACCCGGACACCCGGCAGGGCTCTCTCAAGGGTTTCCTTCAACTCCCAAAATACGGGGGCATTCGGAAAGTCATATTCCACATGCAGGTGGGCAGCAGTGAGAATCGGCTTCACCGCCCCATGCTGTTTGCAGATGTACTGTCTTGACTTTGTCCTCCACTTAAAGTACGGGTACTT
Source organism: Chromera velia (assembly GCA_018398765.1). Lineage (NCBI taxonomy): Eukaryota > Chromeraceae > Chromera > Chromera velia. The sequence continues at coordinate 44,833 of JAHBMJ010000099.1, read as the reverse complement.
GTGTTGAATCTGTTTGAATCCCGACACCTTGGGGTTCTGGAAAGGAATGTTCCGTGACCCCGGCCCTCGCCGAGGCCCCTTGACGAACGCTTTCCATTCCTTGTGCGTCGAGATTGCACCCAACGGAGGACCGCGGTAAGAAAAATAACGGACAGAAACTGTACAGGCTCCGTCTCGAAGGAGGCCCTGCAGCGCAGCGGTCTGCCTCAACATTTTCTGCACTGCACTCTCGATAGGGCTTGGTTCCTGAGATAGAGGAGACGGAGAGACGGGACCGTCTCCAGAAAGATGGTGCTGGAAAGTTAAGTCTTCTACCCAGTCATCACACAATGAAGCACAGCTCGTGCAGCTGATAAAACCAAAGGGGCGAGGTTGTTCAAGTTCTGATTATTACCGTGCATTGAAGTGACAGGTAAAGGCGGACTATCTGCAGACTCGTATTAATACATCACGCATTAACCTTTCGTCGGACTGCATATGACTGCATGCTTTCGTGGCACGTCCGTAGACGGGGCTGCTCAAGACATCGGCCTCACACTGCCGCCGCGCACTCCGCGGCCTCGACGAAGTCTGCCGAGACCAGACCAGACATGACCAGACATGACCGACCAGACGAGACGAATGCGCAGTGATCGGGGCTTCGGTCTACTGCATTCAGGCGGAGAACTTCCCGGAAGGAGAAACCAAGAAAAGACTAAAAAAGTCTCAGAAAGAGTTAGGCAAATGGGTCGGTTTTTTTCAAGATTAAGGTAGATTAAGGTATTTCTCTTATAACAAAGGGTAGTCTTTACAATGAAAAGAAAATGTTATAACACAGTTATGCAGGTTTCACCCCATCTTTCCTCTCTCCCTTTTTTCTTTTTCTACCGTATCGTTCAAACCACCAATGCTGGAACTGGTCTAAAGTGATCAATAAACATATTTGCTCCTAGATTCAAGACTAAATTAAAAAAGTAGAACCTTCTGACAAACCCGTCTTAATTCTCATCTTATATAGGTCTATAATAGTCTATAAGCACTAACTATTAATATCAAGTCTTATCTCATCCTGCTTAGTAAAAAATCGAGCTCCAAAGTTTTAAAAATTTAAATTTTTGTCTAAATTCCTGGCCTTTTACATGTTTCTTAGAAGTTTCATGACGATAACATTGTGACATCCATTCTGATAATTCGTTAGTTAGTTGGATAAGCAGTCAGTTAGTTAATCAGTTAATTACAGGATGTCTAACCCCAATTTGAGCATTAAGCTCCCAGCCCAGAATCCCAGGCAGTAAAGCTATATACCGCTAATAATACGTTTAGTATAATAGATAATCCACTCTTTCTATTTTAACTTGAAACTAAGTTAAAAGCTGAGCATAATCTTTAGTTAGTTTAATTTTTTAGTTATTTCACATTTCGTTGTTAAACTAACTAACTAACTTATGAACTAAACCTATAACTGAACGCTGTTTGGGGGCAGTGATGGGCACTTGTTGATCTTTAGGTCCTTTGCGCCCTCGATGCAAAGTTTATTTACTGCAGGCACTCTGGGAGCCGGTGGCAACGTACTCGCTGGAAGCCTTAATTACCGGTAAGTCAGAGAGATATCGTTGCACTTGATGTATTGCAACTTTGATTTATGCACTGGACATTCCGTTTGCCCTATAACTCTTTCAAAGTGCCAACTTTGGTTTTGGTTGGTATACGTCTCATGAGAGAGATCCTTTTTTATCGGTTGGGGGGTTAAACTTTCATAGAAAGCATAAAGAGAAGAGAAAGGGAGGTTCCTCGGGCAGTCTGGGATGCATAGCACAGATCGCTAACCCCGGTATGAGCTAATTCAGCCAGTAGCATGCTTTAGACAATCATACCAGATCTTTTAAGAAAAGAAAGCCAGAGAGGGAGAAACAAAACGAATAAATGGACACTCAGGCAGAAAGCAAGGGAAAGGGAAGCCTCAGAATGGTTGTCGGAATGGTTGACTTTAAGACCCGTCAGCGAGTATAGGCTCATCCGTTCATGTAGTATCTATCCATGCAACTCCCAATTGAGTAATTTTCAGATAGAGAACCGATCGCACCAGTGTCTACCCATGTTGCTTTTAGGGGGGAGGGTTAGAAAGGGGTGGGGTTACACAGTAACTGTTCAAATGCGTACTCTGCCTTGCTCTTTCTTGTCTGGTGGTTCTCTTTTCACCTCTCTCCTTCAAGCATGTGCTGGTGGGGGAAAGAGACACGGTGAATCCTGCAAAGAATACTGTATAACACTGTGTTCACTGTCCTGCAGTCAAAGACAAAAATTAAGGTGATCGACGATGCGGTGCATCGATTGTCTGCATGCATGCGAACAGAGCAGCTTAGATCTAAACTTTACTTGCTGGCAGAGAGAGTGAAAGAGAGAACAGGAATTAGTGAAAGGGTCTGCAGAGCAAGATGGACTGCTATAGCTGGGGGAAGAGGTATCGGGGAAGAAGAAACATATGTAAGAGAGCTCGTTTCATTCATTGTAGACCGGGAGCCGAAGAAGGCAAGTGCACTGATCGAAGCTTGTTTGAAATGAGTGCACGCACGTCTTGTGTGGTTGTTCAGCCTTTAGCTTCAGTCTAGGCTGCGAAGGGTTGTGGTTGTTCATATTCATGCGGAAGCAGGCTAAGCTGCGGTGGTTTGCTCCTTTTATTTACAACTGCATGCATGGGTTGCCATTTGTCTCTAGTTTCGGAGACCCTAGGCTTAACCACAATTAAGTAAGTAAGTAAGTAAGTATACCCTTTATACGTATTTAAGCAAGCAAACTTATTATACATAGAAATGAGGAATAGAAGTAGCTTGGAAGTTGGAACACGGGTAAACGCAGGCAAGACTGGCGATGCACTCATATCAAATTTAGAGACAGTCGGGCCTGCCGACGAATCTGTTACCCTTTCGAAGGTTTTCTTCTGACCACATCGGCTGAAGGTTTGAAAAGTGGAGACGAGCAATCTGAGTCTCAACGTCCGGTCTCTTCCCGTCAGGGCCCGGATACATGATTGGCACAATGTGGTCAACATGCCATCCAGTTCCCCCATAATTGTCCCACGACATTCCAGGACGGAAGTCTCTCTCCAAATGGGCCTTCAGCTGTTGGGAGGAACAACCGAGGTACTCCAAACTGTGCTTTTTTTCTAGAGAGCTACGCTTGTCTCGAATAGAAGTGAGACATCTCCAGACTGCCCGACGCACGGTATGGGCCAACCGGAAGATGAGGTCATCTTTGTACCTCATCCGTCGCTGAGCATTCTTCTCTTTTCTCTTGGCAAGAAACAGGGGATTATCCTTTTGGCAGATCGGACAGCGATCCCTGAAACGTGAATGCTCGCATACCCTGTCCCCAGCACACTCTTTGCACTTACTGCGCTGGCGACCATGTTTGCACAGGCCTTTCCCTCCACATTCTTTGCAATGGTGTCGCTGGCGGCCGTGTTTACAGATGCCACTTCCCCCACACTCCTTGCAAGTACTCCGTCGTCGACCGTGTTCACAAATACTCTTCCCACCGCAATCTTTGCATTGAAAGCGTAAGCGACCATGCTCACAAATGCTCCCGCCCCCACACTCTTTACAAATACTGCGCCGGCGACCGTGTTCGCAGATGCTCTTTCCTCCACACTCCTTGCACTGACTCCGCGAGCGACCATGCTCACAAAGGCTTTTCCCGCCGCACTCTTTACAGTGGTTGCGCTGCCGACCGTGCTCACAAATACTTTTTCCCCCACACTCCTTACACTTACAGCGTTCGCGGCCGTGCTCACATATACTGGTTCCTCCACAATCCTTGCACTTATTGCGTTGGCGGCCGTGTACACAGATGCCACTTCCCCCGCACTCCTTGCAATAGTACCGATCCTTTCCGTGAGGACACTTCCCTTTATTTCTCGCTGTCACACGAGTTTTAGATGGTGCTTCCATTGCTGGGACGAGAGGCAAAGGGATATCAGTGACCCATTCAGCCTGGACACATCGGATCTGCGGCATACCCTTTTTTTCTGTCAGCTGGTGAGAAGTAGGAACAGCCAACGTGTGCAGTTGCGCACGACAACGGAGGGTTCCGAGAGAAAGTGGAAAACAATGACTGTTTCGAGCACCTGATTGTAGCACGGGGGCGAGAGTAGAAATCGGAGAAAAGGAACGAGAGGACACAATTCCTGACGGGGAACTGGACAGGTTCTCAGCAAATGTCCTCTTGTCGCACAGATCCTTCTCTGGCTGCAACAGCTGCAAGCGCAAGAAGTCGAAGTGCGCATGTTTCTTTTCCGGTCCGTCCGCTTCTTTGCACGCAAAGCTTCTCTGAATGTTTTCTTGTGAGTTTGGGCGTGAAGTGGAGTTCGCTTCTAGCAGAGGAGATATGCTTCCCAGAAACCAATGTCTCTCCACACCAGTCTCTTGTCTCTCTGAGCACTTTATGTCCCGGCGCAGGGCTGCACTTCCTGCAGAGGACTTCAGGGGGGGAAAGCATCTCTTGCTGTGATGCAGCAATTCTCGAACAACAGCCGGTTGCGTTCGTCTTGGAAGCATCGTAGCAGCAAACTCAGACTCAAACTTGCAGGATCTGATTCATAAACTTTTGATCTTCTTTGCACATATACACATCTAATTAAAGAGTGCCGCGTCAAGCAAGCAGTTCAATTGAAGCATCTGAGACATGTCAGACACCTCTATGTATACTGCATGGGTGCACATGTCATGTTGCACAACAGCGCAACACATCGTGCAACACAACACGCGTTGCGAACCGGCCCTCGCTCCTATAGGGCTCTTCCAAAGATTTCCAAACAAGTTGGCGTGCATGGCCCCGAAAAGCGAAGCGGGGGGCACTTACAAAGCAGAAATACCCTATACAGCCCATGCATGCTGTCTTTCACCAAAAGAAGGCCCCGGAAATACCCGGAAAGCTCCACTCCTTATTGGCTCAGAAATACTGAGAAAAGTCTTAAAAACTACCATGGCCCCGGAAAGCGCGCCGGGGGGCACTTACTAAATTAACGAAGCACGCACATGCATATACTTGTCTGCTGCTTCAAGCAGCTATTATAATAGGCTAATTAAGCGTGCGTCAATTAACCAGTTATCATTTTTCTTCCTTTCTGAGACCGTTCACAAGCTTGCTTACATCAGATGCATGGTCGACGCGGGTGCCCTTCACAGGACGGAATCGATTGGACCACCCTTATATAGCTGCCATATCATCTCTACGTAACAGTGCGTTATGCAAGATAAAAAAATAAAGCGCATGAAAACAAATAAAAAAACTTTATCACTTTGCTTGATGAATTAAAATATTACTAAAAAAAAAAGAATAACTACCCCATCATCATCATCATTATCATTATTATTAATCGGTCTATTATTATTATTATTATAGGCTATTATGCAATGCATGAGTCTAGGATAATGCTGTATTGCCCCTTTGCCAGACCTCCATCACTCATCGGGGTGGGGCTGCCGTCTGCTAACTGAAACCTGGCGCCTGTATGAATAACGCTTAATCAATCTAAGTACCGCCCCTCACCATAGAAGGCTACGACAGTCAAACTAATCCACGGTCTAGTCCATGGTACTGAGAGCAGCCAGAGCAAACCAGTAAAGAGGGAGAACAAGGATTGGAATGGATGTACGAAGAAGGCGTTCAAAGGGTCAAAGGGATGAACAATTTGGAAAAGGACCGTTCGGTCATTGTGTTTACGTCGTTTATCTGTAGGAGAAGAGAATGAGGAGATAAAAAGGAAAGAAAACAAAGAAACAAGAAACAGAACAGACTCCGATTGCTGAGCTTCATACTCAGTCTGCTGTCATAGCCATGTTGCAACAAACTTACCCTTTTGAAGACCAGGTTGGTCACCCTCTCCCTCTCCTGCTAGATGGTTTTCGAGTGTCGCAAAAGCCCGTACAGCGCATATGACTGATGGGAAAGACATGTCAAAGGAGAGGTTCTCCTTGCTGGACGCTTGCTCTTCCCCCTCTTCAAACTGTTCAAGAAAACCAATCTCGTCTTGAATCTAATCCTATACCCTCTGACGCCAAGACTTCCTTGCCGACTTGGAAACGACGGCGGGAGTGACTGTCGTCATCTGTGCAGTGAAGCGTAGACGAGGACTCACGTGGTTAGAAGGAGGAAGCAAAGAGAAGAGCTGCTGCACAGAATGCTAGCATAGCTAAACGAGGACTCACGCGGTCAGAAGGAGGAAGCAGAGAGAAGAGCTGCTGCACAGAATACTAGCATAGACGAGGACTTACGCGGTCAGAAAGAGGAAGCAGAGAGAAGAGCTGCTGCACAGAACGTTGCCTAGGAACGTTGCACATTGCATTCTTCCTGCTCTGATTCAGAAAGGTGAGTTTCTCCGCAGACACGAAGCCGCACCTTACAAGAAGGGAACGCGTCTCCATACTCGCAAATAGAAAAGAGCGAACGCTCATCCTGGGCAGCAATGACATCGTTGGCATGCTTCTCCGTCATGTCACAACGAAAAACTGCCTCCAGGCCCCTTTGCCTAACAAAATCTACGCCGTCACAACAAGGCAGATCCTCCTGTACACAAAGGTCAAACAGCTTATGAACAGTCTGAGCTGAAAGCCCAAACAGGTTTTGGCTGAAGTGTCCTTCAAGAAAAAGGTGAATGAAGTGTACTGAGGCTTAAGGAACCTCAGGAGGAGTGCGTGGGGAGAAGGGTTTTGAGGAACCAACGTTCATAGTGGAGTAGACGAGTCTACTAGACGAGTCCAGGGATTTTGTTGACGGAATCGCCTTTCAAATTCAAGGAGGAGAACATGGATGCACTGTTTTGTGGAGGGGGCGTGTTGGCATCGCTTTATGGGGAGGGCGAGAAGGAGGTTCCACTCCATTGTAGAGTGCGGACGTTGGCCACGCGACCATTACAGAAGCGATCAACAACAAACTGATTCAAGGAGACGGCCTGGAGACGGCAAGGAGATAGGTCAGCAACGGAGAGTCAAACTGTTGCCTTTTTGAGAAGCAAACGCAAGGAAGCAGAGCCAGTCGTCACTGTTAACTATAGCTCTTGAGTTGGAGTAGAATCTGATTTATGGAGAGGGAGTTATACAGGCATATACAGGCGAGATGCTGGCTGAGTCTGACAGATGTGGAGAAGGAACCGTTGAAAACGGTGCTCAAGCGAAACTGTTTCTTCACGAAAAATCTCTAGAAAGCTTTCTTGTGGGATGTCGTCTCAAGTTTGAAGCAGTGATGTTCTCAAAACAACGGTTTCATCATCATCATTATCACCCCCAATTCAATTTGTAGTCATATAGTAGGGTGAGGTGTTAAGAGTAACTCTTTTAGTTTGGTTACAGCCGGCCGGGTTACCAATTTACGGTTACTAAGTTAAGGTTAAGGTCCTACAGCCTCCAGTAAGAGTTATGTTAACTTTACCTAACTTCTATAAGGAAAAACCTCTGGTGGGCAAGGTTTTGACCTTTTTGCGCTTATCGTACTGCATGGCTGAGCACGCCCTAAAAATTTTCCCTTTGGTCTACTTACCTCCGCCTCTCCTTCATTTTCTTCTCTAAGTTCTCTCTCTCTCTCTGCGTCTGTTACTGATAGCAACTGTGGCTGCCATACTGCCTGCTGCGTCCCTCACTCCCATTCCTCTGCCCCCCTCTAGCCCCCCCTCTTCAGCAACTCCCTCTAGGACCCCTTCTTTCTTTCTTCCTCCGTCCTCTCCCCCCTTTTCCTACCTACCCCCCTCTCCCTCCTCCTCAATCACAATATTCTAGTCACAATTAGATCTTATGTCCCACTATGTCCCACTGAGTTCTGCAGCAGAACATAATTATCTCTAATCTTAATTGTCTCTGATCTAAACTACAAGATTTTAATAACTGGTAAGCTCAAAACTTGTTTTATGCAGTAGTGTGCACGGCTTTAATTGAGGTGTATAACGGTTATTTATCCAGGCGCGCCGAAGGCGCAGCGATTTGTAACGGTTATACTAGGCCACTTCGGCGTATAACAGTTACTACTCTAGTTACTACTTGTTCAAAAAAGCTAAAAGAAGTTATTTTTCAAAATGTAACTTAGTAGATGAGCCATTATTTCAAACTATCAAAGTTATTCTTAAGACCGGTCACACGGTGCCTATCACATAGTCACTGTTATTTTAAGTTCTATCTAGTACCTAATTTTATTAAGTTTTCAAAGTGTTTCTAGTAGTTTCTAGTTGCCTCTTCAAGTCAATTAAAAGGTCGCCACTGACTCGCCAGAGCGGGTTTCGTTTCAAAAGTTTATAATTATTGCTTTTTATCAAAATTAAGTACTAGATTAAGTGGAAACTTATTTTTACCTAGATTTTTACACATTATTTTTATACGTATAATATAACGTATTTGTATGTTCATTCCATTTTTTTGCATAGCCAATAATAGCCGAGATATTTTTTTTAATATTAACGTACTTTAATTCTAAGCCGTTGAGGCTTAGCACTGAAGTTAGCAGCCAACCTAGCAGCCAACATAAAATCAAACAACATAATTATTATACATGAGATTTGTCTCATACCTTTACCATTCCTCTGGCTACCTCCAGCATTGTGTAACATTCGATCTCCTAGTCGATCTCCAGGGTTTTCTTTAAATAACAGTTCAGAACCGTGTCACAATCTCTGCGTCACTGCAGTTCCTTGTTTGCGAAGGACCGCATGTACATGGACGCCTGCATTGATACCAGTCGCCTCCCTCTCCAGCTCCAACGCTTTCAAACTCTGCCAGCATCACTGGAACTAAAACAGACCATCACAGCATCTGTCTGATCTTTGCACACATGCTGTACGTAAACGTGCTGGAAAGGTCGACCGGGTCCTTCGTGGTCGTCCGCTGACACACGTCAGAAGGAATCGAAGGGGGCGGTATAAGGGAGCAACATATAATTAAGGAATCGAAGGGGTGGACGAAGCATATAATTAAGGAAACCATCGCGGAAGAAGGGAAGCGCATGCACGCGCATGCCGCTAGGATCGAGTGCATCACGATTCAAAAAAGGAAGGCAGAATGGAGAAACCACTCCCCTCCAACCCAAAGCACACCTGGCAGGAGACAATCTTATACACGGGGTGGTGCTGTCTTCGTCAGCTCACTCGCCCCTCCACCCACCCATCGACTCAGGTTGCCGAAAAACTTTAAAAAAGGGCAAGAAACCCGGCACGCTCCAACGATCTCTCCACTCACTCACTCACTCACTCACTCACTGACTCACTCACTCATCAATTGATGAACCTTCACTCAAACGAAGTGGACCACCCACTTGGTTGGTCACTTAAAAAAGGGAATCAACGAATAACCTTCGAATTTCCCAAACAAACCAATGCAGATTCCCGTTGCCCCCCCCCACCCACCCACCCCAAATGCGATATCGATCTTGCCTTTGTACCAGACACAGCAGGCATGCCTACCTGGCACTTCTTTCAAAAAACCAGCCAGTCGCCTACAGGAGCGGTGCTTAATTCTCTCAAAACACATCAATCAATCTGTCTAAATAGTAGTATGTTCTTACAAGAGCAGAGAAAACGCCTTCGTTCTCTCTCTCTCTTCTCTTCTCTACGTATGCGCTGAGCAAGACGAGGACGACCACCTTTTGGTCTCTCTTCCTCCCTCCCCAAAGGACTTCCCTTCTCTGCTGTCCCCCCTCTCCCTCTCCTCCCTGAAGTGCACGACAAGCCACCAGAGCCACAGACCAGAGAGGGCATACCCACCCTGCCAGGCAGCAACAGAGGAGAGAAGACAGAGACTCCGAACGAAGAACACCAGAAAGGGGGGCAAAAGGACGAAAGCTCCAGCGTGGAGAACACAGAGAGCACTGTGGGGGTGCTTCTCAGCCTGCACACACACACACACACACACACACACACACACACACTTGTACTCACGTACACATAGCGACACAGAGGCAGATTGTATCCAGAAGACCAAGCGACCGACAAACATACCCAGACAACTGGCTGGGCACTTGTCCAAGTTCTCGGACATTTGATGAAGACCGTTGAAAAGTCTTGTCCCGGTAAGCGTTGTGAAGAAGATGAACAACAAGAATGAACCAACAGAAGGCGATAAATGCCACGCGAATATAAGGGAGGTTTCGAGAGAAGGAAGAAACGATAATAAATCATATGAAGCAGCAGATCCATACACCGTGCTGACTGACCCTTTTCAAAATTGGGGTAGGAACTAGAGAGGGAACTCCGAGGATCCCCGCTGCTGCAACTTTTCCGACAGACCCGAAAAGAGGAAGCGCTACCGCAATGAGTCTCTCTTGGGCAGCCTCGGCTGCCTTCTCCCTCTCCCTTTCTCGACGAGACAAACGATCTCCATCTTTGGATCTCGAACTCCCTCCCAACCCCCCCAAACCAACGCTAGACCAATTCCAACCCCTCATGAAATTTTCAGAATCCCCAAGATCTCTTGAGCAATTGCGCCCCCCCGTCCCCCCCTCACGCCCCTCCCCCGCCAGGACCCCCCGGAGGAAGAGAGGAGCACTCGCAAGAACCTGAGGTTGCGGAGGTGCGACCTGACGGAACGCACCCCCCTCTCCCTCCTCTCTCTTCCACCACTTTCTGACCGCTTCCACCTTCCCAAGAAGCGCCCTGCCGACTCTGGACTCCCACAGGGACGGTCGGTTGAGGGTAAGGAAGCAGCCCACACACAGAAGAACATCCACCCAGACGTAGACAAGCAGGGAAAGTAGAAAGGGGCTGGGCAGGAGCCTGCAAGTATGCAACAGGAAAGAGAAAAAAGTCATCCGGGCCGTATTTGCACATCACGGCAGAGAACGATGCTAGCCATGTTCCTCGACATGCTGCTGATTCACGCAATTGCAGAGCATTTCTTGTAAGTCTTGGCTGAAGGCCTAGATTGGAATTAATGGCAATGCGAGTAGATGAACAGAGGAAAATCTGAGCCTGCCGGGAGAAAGGCAGGGAGGGAAACCAGAAGCGGAAGACGCCTGCCGTATCGAACATACACAGGAGAAGGGGGGAAGGGCAAAAACGAGAGCACTGATGAAAGTACAAGAGATTTTCGTCTCTGACAGGAGCCGGGTGACTCCAAATGTATGTAAAGATGAGAACAATTACTGACAGGAGAAGTGTGGAGGAAACCAAAATTCCCTGTGTGAGCAGCCAGTCCCTCACAGAGCCCGTAGTGACGCTTTCCAACGCCCTCTGACACCCCAGAAGAGCCCTTCGCTTTTCGATAGCGGCCTCTCTCTCCCGGCGGCGTTTCTCTCGTCTTTCCCGTAGTGCGCTCTTCCTTTCTTTCTCAGCTGTGTGATGGATCGAGATCGCACTTCCAGGCAGACTGCCACTCACCCCCCCTGCCGCTAGAGTTTGAGTTTGGATTCCCAACGGACTCAGAGGATCGCCCTCGCCCCCTGCCGGCTGGGACGCAAAGCGGGAGAAGGAAACATCCGAATCTGTAGGAGTGCGGAGGTCTCTGTTGGGGCTCCTCACTCCTGGGGGAAGTGCGAGGAGACGAGTCTGGATCGGGGGGGGCGGGCGCACGGAGCGGGAGAAGAGGCGGAATGGCAGAGGAGACTTGTTGGTCTCGGCCTTGGTATCTGAGGGGGACACATTCGAGAGAGACCCCTGGAGGGCCTGTCCCTCTAGGGAGCAACAGAGGACGAAGGAGGGCTCCTCAGCAGTGAAGACAGCTGGGAATAGATCCTCGAGAGGTAACGTCACAGTGACTGCAGGCAGCAGAGGCAGGAGGTTGCAAGGTTGGAGGGGCAGACAGACAGGTCGAGCGAGGGCTTGTTGACAATCTCATCAAAGGAGGAGGAAGAAAGGTGAACGAAAAGGGCAGTTCCTGGCACCTCACAGCTCGTCTCCTTTATGTAAACACTTCTCTTTCATCTCGCACAACAGGGTCAGCAGGGGGAAGAAGAGGGCGGACAAACGGGAACAGAACGAAGGAACGTGGAAAGGGTGGAGGCACAGGCCTGTCTAAAACGAAGAGAGAGCATCTGTTTCATCAGCACAGGCGTAAGCAAATGAGCAGCGCGAGAAAGGATGAAAACGAGAGACATATATAGCAAGAGAAACAGAGAATGCGAGACCATTGACCTTCGTCATCGCTCTGTCTAGCTACAGCTGTTTATTTTCCTGCCCGGTCGGCCAGCTTGTCTGTAAGCATATTAGCTGCGGTGTGCATAGGCTTCCGTGGCTCTCTGTATGCATGTATGTACAAATGTAGATGAAAGCAGGGAGGGATCCTTCCCTCCTTTCCTTCCCATCACAACCCTTCTCCCTCACCCCGACTACCTGACTGACCTTTTGGACTTGGTCCCTCTGCTTGGGACTCCCCCCCTCCCCCTCCTTGTCCTTGCAAAAGAAGAGGAAGAGGGAGACTTCGTACATCCACAACGGCACGCGCAACAAGGCGATCGCACCCTGTGAGGAGATATCTGGTGCGTATCTCAAAGCGCACACAGCACAAATCCTCTTCATCCTCTTCCTCTTCTTCCTCCTCCTCCTCAACATAACGAGACGTCCTCTGCCTCCTTCTGCCAGAGAAGGAAAAGGATTCATCTGTCTCTGTGGTGTCATCTGCGTCTGCGTCGACATCCCCGTCCTCAGCTACGCCTCCCACAGGATGACGTTGATCGCAGTCAGGACATTTTTCTAGGGGTGCCAATCTCTCTCTCCCCTCCCTAGTGCATTGTCTCCGCCTAGACGATCGGTCTCTTTCTCGATCTTTTCGGGTTGTTGCCGCAACCCCTCTTTTTGAAAGGAAACGTGCTTCGTCTCTCTGTCTCTCTTTTTCTTCGCTCTGATATTGCCTCTGTCTGGGCTGCATGGACCAGACGGGAGAGCTAGCGGGAGGGAGACGGAGACGCAACTCAGACGTCAGGCCCCTCTCGGCAGCAGCAACGGGCCCCCTCCGTCCTGCAGGTTGGTTGTCTCCCCCGCCGCTCTGCCCCCCCCCTTGCTGAGCCGGCTGCTGGTCAGGAAACCCAGAGCCCTCAATGAAAAGCGGGGATCGATAGACGTTTTCCTCCAACGAATGTGTCTGTGCTCCCATTCGTCTGAATCTCCTTATTCTGTCTCTTCCCCTTTGCCTTTCCCTTCTCTGCCTCCTCTGGGCCCTCTGGAAATCCGATTCAGATTGGACTCTGCAAGCAGGAAGGGGGATGGGACGGGATGGGTTCGGGGAGGAGGTGGGTAGGAGACGGAGTGAATCAATGAGCAGGGAAGAGGGCCTTGTCACTGCCGCATGGTATGAAAATGAATATTCGGCCCATGATAAAAGAGAACAGATGAGAGCGAGCTTGCTTTATGATGTCCAACCTCGGAATTCTCTCCGACTCCAACCACAGACAAAGCCCGGGTCACAAAGCTCTCTGACACAAAATGCCCAAGAAAAGGAACAACCTCCGTTGCCAGAAGAACAGAGAAAACATGAAAGACACCACTGACTTGATATAGAACAGACGCGAGAGTGGGCGTGGAGCAAGAGCATTCACGGCGACAACTGAAAAGACAAGCGAGGGATTTCTGGGCCTCTGCCCTCCTGAAATGATGTTGACTCCCATTCCAGATCCCTCTCCCCGCCCCGCTCCCTGAGTGCTTCCAGGAACAGGGGGGGACACCATCTGCTGAGAGTCAGCACCACCATTTTCTAGACCAGTCCGAAGAACAGACGGTGCTGGTGTGTGAGGTTGGTCTCTTTGTGGTGAACGGTTTCTTCCCCCTCCCGGCTGTGCCATGACGAGAGACAATTGGGGGTTTCTCTTCTGACGGTGATTCAACTGTTCCACTGTCCTCCCTGTGTCTCCTCCACCTCCCCCTGCCGCCGCGAGTCCTCGGCTCTCCCTCCGCCTACCCCAGCCCCCACGTCGAGAGACGATTCTTCCTCCCCCTCCCCCTCCAGCCTCCTGTTCTGATGGCGAGGCGAGAGAGTGAGAGAGGAACCCCTCCCTCCACCTGGCGGTTTGGAGACGGGAAGCCAGACGGCACAAGAGACGGCACGTATACAGAGCCTGCACGCACACGCGCAGATAGATGCACTCATGCATGTATGCTTCAGCCGATTTGCGCACAGTGAGTCACTCTTTGAGCACGGAAAGCCTGAGGAAAATAAAAGGTACGATCGAGAGAGAGCAGACAGAGAGAGAGTCAGCCTCGTACCTCCCTCCCGCCCCTTCACAAGGGAGGGCATTGAAGAGAAGAGAAGAGAAGAGAAGAGAAGACCGAAGCCGGGGTTGGGACGAAGACTATCGATAGCTGCCTTCCGATAGCCTAGCTGCCCCCCGCACCGATTCATTAAACTAATCTAGCGGTTGGACTGCCTTGCTGCCTCACTGACCGAAGGTTCGAGAGTGAACAGAGCCTGCAAAGAGAAAGGTGGCGAGGGCAGAAATGAGCAGACAGATCGTTCGAATGGATGCAACACGAACAGAAAGAGACGGACAGAAGCCCCCCTGCAGCTTAATTGACGATGCTCTCACATCCAGGGACAGACAGAGAGAAACAGAAATTAGCGTTACAAGGGGCAGAAGGCACGGCCCGCCTTTCCGCGGAACGTTCAGTTGGATTGATTCATTTTTTCTCTGCATAGAAGCACTGGTGGGCAACGCCCATTCGACCCCGAGGCGGCAACAACGGCCCTGCACCCTGCCCGCTTACCAGACGCAGATAGAGTCCGCCCGTCCACAGCCACAGCAGGGCCGACTGCACATACTCGCACAGAGACAAACACGCACATCCAAGCATACAGGCAGCAGTTCACTGGAAGAAACCCGTTAAGACCAATCTTGAGTGCGCAGATTCAACCCGCAAACAAACGGCACAAGAAAAACGAGAGCGAAAACGAAAGACTCCAAAAAGAAAAAAGACTCTTGAAGTTATTGACAGAAGTGTGCCGATTCGCGCGAAGACCGTGTTCTCTCAATCCCCCCCCCCCCCCCCCCCCCCNCCCCGCGCCCCCTCTCTCTTGCAAACACACACTCACTCTCTCTCTCTCTCACACACACAAACACACACACACACACACACACACACACTCACACAGACGCCTACCCGTCGACACAAGGCGCCGATGTTTTCGATCACAGCCGCAGTTTCCGCCTGCAGCAGTCGCAGAGCGAGCGAGATTCATTCACGCATCGGCAGTGACTGCCACGACAGCAACGAAAGAAAACTGAAAGAAGAAAAGGGTTGTACGGGCACACCCCGATTGTACGTACAAGTTCATGAGCCGCTATGAATTTACTTTGCCATATCTCATGGGAGGCTGGACCGACAGGCAAAAATGGGATGTTATGGCTGCAACACGTAAAGAAGCCGCGCACTGGCTGCGCTGCAGCACACGCAGCGACAGAACTGATGAGACGAATACAACAGAAAAAACTGCCAAGAGACGGACGGACCGGCAGTCTCCCGAGGCCCGCCACAATCAGAGGCCCCCCCAGTCCCTCCACCATCTCACAGGGCCAACGGAGGGACGCAACAACGCGACCGGCAAGGGAGCCAATGCCCAACCCGACCCAGCTGCATGCATATGCAAACACATCGCATCGCGGAGGGAAGCAAGCCGTTCATGCAGAGACAGGCTGCCATCTTCATACATGTTCGTTCAGACAGGTGAACGGGAGAAACATCAAAGCTGACTGATGACTGGGCTCTCTGCGCTTCTCTGGGGAAGCGGAATGGAGATTTTTCAAAAGTGAAGAGGTTTTGGTTTGCAAGCATGACTGGCAGCCTTACAAATCGAGAAGAGCAAGAAAAAGTGAAGCACCAACCCAGGCATCGGGCAGGAAGACAGAGAGTCAGTCAGGCAGGCAGGCTGACGAGGAGCAAGGCCACTAGTGGTTCTTCCAACCTTTCCCTCACTCTCTTACTCACTCACTCACTCACTCACTCGGCATCAAATTGAGAGAGTCCATCAGCAGCCTCCTCCAGGGTGTCGAAACTGCAGGAAGGAAGGAAGGAAGGAAGGAAGGAAGGTAGAAAGAAAACAAGGAAGGAGCGAAAGAAAGAAGAAAGAGAAACAGAAAGAAATAGGGAAAGAAAAGAAGTAAAAGGACCCAAACAGACGAACAGCAATCCGACTTGTTGCATGTACGAGACTATCATGCGTTTCGAAAACAGCCGGAGAAACACAGTCACAAAAAAGAACAGGCAGGAGAGCGAAGAGCGAATCAACGGTCAAACAAATCGAGCTAGAGCAAACAAGCAAATCAAGCAGATCCCCACCGACGCACCACCATGCGACAGGGCCTGCCGCTCTTCTCCTTTCGGCTTCCTCTTCTTCGGCCTCTGCCCGTTTGACCAGCCGAATAAACTCCGCACTCGCATCCCCCTTCCAGATCGCTACAGAGGCACACAGTCTCAGATGAGCACGAGGAGCCACACCCGAACCTCCCCTTCCCTCTCCCCCCACACCCCCGGAGGAAGCGGAAGAGGAGGACGGGTGCTGTTGAGCAGGAGATGCGGGAGAACGAAGGGAACCGGGAGTCCGTGTGAGGGATGCGGGATCCTCTGAGGATGTCTGGGGAGGGACCCGATGCATGGCAGAATCCCCCGAGCCACGAGGCGACAAAGAAGTCACAATTGCGGTTCCTTCCTTCCCCCCAACTCCCTTCGGCCCCGTCTGGGTTTTGTCTCCGCTTTTTTCTTCTTCTGACAAGCCAATCCCTCCGCTGTTCCCCGGAGAAAGCGGAAGAGCTTGTCCTGGAATCCGTGAGACGCTGGCAGAGGGAGTCGGAGGCTTTTTGCCTGCTCCGGCTTCTCCTTTTGGTTCGTTGCTTTTCTCTCTCGATCTCTCTCTCTGTCCTCCTTGGTCTTGTTTGTCCCTCTCCTTGTCGCGCCGCCTTTCCCTCTCCTTCTCCCTTTCTTTGTTGTCCCTGCCGCGCCAACACGGGGGGAGGGCGAGAGCACCTGAGAGTACACACACAGAGGAACAGATCATATGAATATAAGAGTAGGATCAAAACATGGACAAATCTTATGGCCGGCAAAAAAGGAAGACTTTCGTCTACGGACGGACACACACGCGCACGCACACGCACACACGCACACACACTCTTACTTCTCTCCGTACCCAGGCACTACCCGTGGGTGAGTCATGTGAGGGGGTAAATGAGCAGACAGAAAGAAGGGTCGGAGGGAGACACGCAGACTGACTGACTGACTGACTTACGCTCTCGTGCAGGAGGCGGGGCCAGTGGGGCCTCTTGGTCGAAGAAGAAGGTCGCCGTCTCCTTTCGCAGCCTCTCGCTGACAACAACCCGGGCAGAGCATGAGGCGGCCAGAGAGGGAGGCAAGAGGAATGCGACGAAGGGGGGGAGGGCAAGAGGCCAAATGTATCTGTGGATGCACACTTCAATTTTGTATTCGTCAAAAGGATTGTGGACCGGTAGAAGGAGCGTTGCCTCCCCCGGCCTTCCCCTTCTGTGCCACCCAAAGGCAAAGGTATGAGGAGGGCCCGACTCCCCTGAGGAGAAAGAGGGGGGAGAACTGGGGCCCCTGTGCGCCTCCGCGTGGCCCCCTCTCCAGTCTGTCTGGGATTCCCTCTCTATCTCCCTTCTGCTGCTGCGACTTGAGGCCTCGAAAAGCCCCGAGATGTACACAACTTGTTCGTTCACAGACACCCTGCAGAATAACAGCAACACACGCGTTGAGAAAAAGACCATCACGACGACGTCCCTTAAATTTATCTCTCTCTCCAGACCCACCAGGGACGCGTCCAGAGGACGAAAGGGCGCAAGCGAGATACGCATGCACAGTTGGCTCCTAAGTGTCCGATCAGGATGGTCCGGAAACCACAAAAGTCACAAAAACACGAGCACAAAACTACAATCATGAGGAAGGCTCCGCACTCACACGCTCATTTTCACAAATAGGTACAGGCCCACACACATCATCACACACGCGCACATGGGGAGTGAAGAATGGTCCGGGGGAAGGGAGGCTACCAGGAGGAAGGTTGGAAATAGTCAGGAAGGAAGGAAGAAGCTGACCGACCTCACGAAAAGGGCAGACCCCTTGGGCGTCCGCGTGCCCTCAGAGAAACTTTGCAGGTCCAGCCGAACGGTTCCCAACCTGCAGCTAGAGCAGAAGGGAATGAATGTTTGCATGCAAGTCTGTGCACAAGAAGTAAAGCTTCGAATGCATTTACACAGCTGTTTTGTCATTCAGTTTACCTTTCTCGTCACGTGCATCCCTCATCGCTTCGCGCGATGCATTTCATCACGGTGAGTTCCAACTCCTGCGCTATCTCTTTCCACAAACTCCATCTCTGTTCACTGTCCATGGGCCGGGGCGTCCATCGTGAACATCACACAAAGAAGATTGAGGATGGTATCGCTTTAGTGTCCGCAAAAAAACAAAACAAAGGCACCCGGCAGCATCTGGGACAGAAGCTACAGTGAATGAAGTGTGTCTGCCCTTGCCCCTTGCACTGCGCGTCTAAAGGCCTGCTTCCCTGGCTGTCTGTCTGCCTGGCGGGATCAATTGGGATTTATTTTCCCTGTCTGTTATTGCATCTGCCTGACCTTCGGTTTGTTGGCAGCGGTGCGACTAGGTGTGCGAGTGAAAGATGGGCACATACCCAGAGACTCCACAACTGTTTTTGGACGAAAGCACAAAACAGGATCCAAGCGTACCAGGGCTGCAAAGAAAAGCGAGCACCGGGTGAAGATAGGAAAAGTGGTGATCCGTTCAGACAAAGCAGCAAAATTAGGCAGTCTCCTTCGTTTGCAAGACTTACGTTCCAAAGAAGGTACCACCCATCATCCAGAAGAACCAGAACTTCCTCGAGGGAAATTTGACGAAGAGACTCGGATATAAAAGAGAGAGTGGACATCTTCAGACTCAAAATGATTCAAGAAGGATGTGCAGAGTGTCAAAATTAAACGGGTCAGGTCCTCGATTTTTGACCGTCTACCAGCATTGTCGATCCACTTCCTGTGATTCAAGTGCAGGTGCAGTACGAACAGGTTTGAAAAGGCTATGGAAAAGTCCAGCTGTGTCACGAGGAAGTGCGCAATCATCGTGTGAAAAAGTCCTCTGGTGTAGGATCGACCCTGACATTGAACAACAGTCAGATCTTGCGTCATTCAGTCGGAATTTAGTGAGATATAGAATTGACGTCACAAGAGTGGTGCGCTTCGCGAGTCCAAACTTGCGGTACTGCCATCTGCATCAAACCCATTTTCGGAAAGTTTGCGTTCCTGGGCCGACTTTATAGTCGTTTTTCGTGATCCGTGAATAAATTGGAGAAAAAACTCTATGCGAGTTTTTGACTTAATAAGATTTCAGTTCCTTGGGCCTCATGGCCCCTCAACGTCAATTTTGGTGAGAGCCTCAATTCGATTTGCGCATTCGACCGCGCGCGGGGATATCCGGCACAAACGCTTGAGAAAGACGAAAATATAGATATCTATATTTTCGGGGGGCTCTATATATAATTTTGGACTGCCCTGCGCAGGCCACAATCGAGTGGATCAATACAGAAGCAGATCACACTACTTTCAGAAGACTTTCCGTACTATACCTTGGATCACCCCTTTCACTCTTCGTAACGAAGACCACCTAATCAAAATGATTTCCAATCAAAGCGTCACGATCCTTGTGGAGTCTTGCTAGACATCCCCCCCCTCCCTTTCGTCGGATTTCCGCGTTCACTTCTTTCGTTGGAAGCTACTCCGTTTGCGGTTGCTACCCACTCTGCCCTATTGTGGATTTCAACCCAGACTCCAGCTCCAATGGACGGTCAGTCTTTCTTTTCTTCTTTTCGAGTCCCTATCGCTTGAGATGTCTGTTTTGTTTTTGAGTGCTAAAACTTCGCTGATATATGAGGACCAAAAAGCAGCCTGCACGCGCAGTGAAGCATTGCAGGAGTTCAGTGGCCTCTAACCACTCGATCTTTGGGCAGGCTTCGCGCTTTTCCACATTTATTGGAAGGGGATGGGGTGCCTGAGAGTCTTGAAAGTGGATGCAAGATGTTTTACTTCACCATTCTGCTCCTCCTCTATGAAACCTGCAGGACTTCATTCGCGGTCTTCTAAAGCGTATGGTGGAGCCCAGGCTTTTGCCGAAGCGGATCCCTACCCAGCAGGGGAGGTTCACAGGTGTGTCTCTGCCCTTTCTGACGCTTTTCTGGTGCGCGGTTTGTTTCACAGTTTCAGAGAAAGAGGTTCAACAACAACATGTGACTCTTGGGAAAAGACCGTTTCATCCCGAAATACAGTTGACTCAACCTGCGCTTCTCTTTCTGGTGTGGTCTGTGTTGGTGTCAGGGGAGTGTCGGCAATGCCCTCGCACGCCGCATCTTCCCTCGTGGACTCTGTCCTGATGGCTAGAGGAGCCGCAAAACAACCGAAAGCACCGGCTTCTGGACCTGAAGGTGAGTCTCTTTCTTCTTGTGTACAGGGCTTTCGTTCTCTTCATAACGCCACAGCAGCTGCCTTTTCGCCCTTTTTCCAGATCAGCTTTCTTAACCGCTTTCCTGTTTTGGATTTCCTGTGGATGTCTCCGCACTTCCTCCTGCCTGTGGATTTTCCTGATGCCGCTGCACGCAATCGCACGGCCTTCCTCCCTCATCACTTCTCCAGTGATGTGGACCAGTGAATTTACCAGAGCGCGTCGCGAAGAAGTGCCTGCTTTCCGCTGCTTCTGGTTGCTGTTTTGCTTTTCTCGTTACGCCTCTGCTTGTCGAAGCCCCCACTGGAAGGAAAACGGTTGCTTTCCTTTTGCGCAGGTGGGGCGGCTTCTGTTGAGTGGTTGCTTTCTGGCAGCAACGCTGGACTTCTCCCGCGGGAGACGTTTGGTCTTGTGAAGCAGCAACAGCCAGTGAATCAGAAGCATCAGCTCGGGTTTGAGGTGGTGGGACCGAAGCAGCAGGAAGTGCCGCAGGACACCCAGCGGCAGTTCTCTAGCCTCCCGCCGCCCCCCCCGTTAAATGATTTCTCGTTCATTTCTGTTACCAGCCTTCGTGTCATGGGACCCGTCGAAGATCTCCTGGTGATTCTCGGAAAGGGTCTCGATGAGATGGTCAACTCTGGGTCTTCTTGGAACATTGAGTACGCTTGTGACAAAGTCAACTGGATGGTCCGTCACTGGAGAGAGGGGGGGGGGAGTCCGACCTCATGAATGCACGCACGGTTTTCCATCGTCTTTCTTTTTCTTGGCCATGGGACAGCGTTACGGAACCGCACAACAAGCAGCACTGCAGGATTTCTCAAAAAGGGGGGGGGGGGACACCTGGTTTTGTCTCGTTTCCTTGTCTCCTTCTGTCTCTCTTACTGAGGTGTAAGGTAACAGTGTGTGTGTGCGTGTCATTTTGTGTTTGTTGCAGGTGACTGGAACTTTCTTTCAGGATTGGTCTGCATGTGTGGAGGCTCGATTGACATTTTGGGATGACGGTGAACTGATGTCTGGCACTGATGGGACAGCAGTAGTGGGTGCGAATGGCGGGGTGCAGCGCGCTTACGTGATCGACGCAGGCAGACTGTACGGTGATGCAATTCTGTTCTCCCGCGTGTGGAAGGAAATTGTTGCGATCTTTCAAAACGCCCAGAGAGTGTTGCCTGGCAAGGATCAACACCATCAGCAGGGGCTGGAAGCAGCAACGACGACATCCAACCATTCCCAGTGCGCAGAGACTTGGGTGACATCTGAGTTTCCTTCTTTTGATATGGACAATCTGGAGGGTCAGTGGGCCTCTCTCTCTTTCTCTTTCTCTCTCTGTGTGTGAGTCTCTCTTTTTCTCTCTTTCTCTCTCTCTCCCCCTCCCTCTCTCCCTGTGTGTGTGTGTGTGTGTGTGTGTGTGTGTCTGCGTTTGTGTTCTCTCCTTCCCTCCCCGCTTTCTCGCTGCAATGGGCGTGTCTGTTTCTGTCTCTGTCGGTCTGTCTCTGTCCTGATCTTTCAAGGTGCACTTGGAAGGCGTGTGTGAGCTGTTCTCGCAGTGAAGCTCATTTTTTATTTACGTGTTTCCTCTTTTCCTTCCCTCCTGCTGCAGAGGAGATGGCGAACGAACTCGAGAGGGACGGTGACGACGATGTTCAACCGATGGAGGTCGATTCCCAGGGACCTCTCCTCTCTCTGGGTGTGTATGCCAAGTCGCAGAATGCAGCTGACATCGAGGAAGCAGCAGGCACTGCTGCCCGCATGGCTGATTCACGTCAGTCCCCTCCCTCTGCTTGTCCTCTCTCTTCCTTCTCTCGCTTTCTTCTCTCTCGTTCTCTCTGTCTTTCGCGCTTGTGCGTTCTCTCTTCCCTTCCCCCCTTCGCCATCGTCCTGCAGCCTGCTGCCTACAGCAAGTAGGAAGGATCCTCCTCTGAACCTCCCTCCCTGTGTGCGTGCAGCCGCTCTCCGCCCGCGTCTGCTGACGCCTGAGGGTGCCTCCACGCTTGTGGGCCTTGTCGAAGACAGACGCAGCTACGCTCGTCCCGAGATTCTGCTTCCGTTCGTTTACGCACTCGCTGTGTGTGCGATGGATGACGCTCGTGTGTTCATTGAGTCACGGGCTGTTGAAGTGCTCGCAGTGCTTCTGAAGCAGATCGCAGACGATGCAGAGAAGGGACCCGAGCCGGCCACCTGGGCCCGAGAGGGGCATTGTGAGGCCCCCCGTCGCAGGCCTGAAGTTTCTCTCAGGGGTGTGAAGGTGGCGGCGGGGGAATGGCACGGTGTCTCTTCCATGGGCGTTCCTTGCGCGTCTCCTCTGCTATTGAGGCAGACCGTGCAGGCTCTGTTCGCCCTTGTGTCTTCTGGTCTCGTTTCTGCCGCCGGACTTGGGAGTATCCAAGCAGCTCTCGAGTTGGGGGGTAAGGGGCTCCTCGTGGCATGCGATAGAGACTGCACCAGGCTGAACGATACGGTCCGCACATCGCTGGCCGCAGTGCAGGCACAGCAGCAGCAGTAACATCAAAAACATCAAGGAAAGAATCGAAAGAAGGTGGGGTGGTGAAAGTGAATGAAGTGACTTTAAATGATTGTGGGAGAGTCGAGCAGTGTGGGAGGTGGTGGAGAGAACAGTTGAAGTAAAGTGGCAATCCGAGTCTGCAAGGAGAAGAAAAGATGAAGAGTCTGTCTGTCTGTGCGGTTGGGTTTGGGGTTTTTGGTTGGTCGCCTCTGCGTACCAGCGAGCCGTTGGCGGAGTGCGTCGTTGGTGCTTGCGAAGTTCGGAGGGGTGTCAGTCTGACTCCTTCGCTCTCTGTGTTAGCTCACGATATGAGTTACAGGAGGGCTAAGGGAGAGGGAAGGAAGGAGAATTGTGTAGACTAGCAGTCTTTGTCGGTTTCCCTTTTTCTCCTATCCTCCCTCTGCTGGATGAATCGTACTCCAAACAGACAGAACAAAAAGGACAGTGAAGTTTGAACGTATCAATAGGAATCTCCAGACTCGGTTGGTTGTCCCTCTCTTTTTCTGATCTTATTTCTGCAATCATCCCTCACCATGCATTCTTCGCAGTCATAAAAGCTCCATCTCTCTCACTCATCCTTCAGCTCTTTTTCTCCCCTTCTCTCTTTGAAAGAGACGTCTGTCTGCTGCTGTGTCCATTGATCAACTCGTTTGGTTTGCGTGTTTGTAGTTGTTCTCAACAAAGAGACACTCTCTGCCGCCACTCTCTCTTCAAGGAGAGGGAACACAGCGGCGAGGAGCCCTGCCGAGACTGCAAGGAAAGGCATGAAAAATGGAAGGAAGCCGTTTGTTCGTATCTGTTGTCTTCCTTCGTCAGCAGCAGCAGTTAGGTCTTATCATCTTAGAGGGTGGAGTGAGAGAAAGGAAGAAAGAGAATGAGTGACAGTCATGCATCAATGAGGCAATAAGCAAGCAAGAAAGCAACAATGTGTGAGGAATGAATGTATGTATATGTCCGTGCATGTATGGATCAGACTGTCTTTCCTCCTGTCCTTCCGTCTCATTCCATTAGCAGTGAAAAATTTCTTCTTTCTCCGCTTCGTTGTTTTTCTTCGCCCCAGTCAACTATCAGTGCATCATCTTTGATCCGTTCTTTCTCTCTCTTCTTCTTCTCGCCTCCCTCCGTCTTCCTTCGTTTCTTCCGGATCGATCGCGCTTTTTCTCTTCGTTCGTTTGCGTGACTACATACATGTTTGCGTGTGGGTGTGTGGCTGCGTGAGCGAGTTTCTCCATTTGTGTTGTGGAAATGCACTAACTGTGGATGGAAAGAAAGGGGGGAAAAAGAGGGGGTCTTCCGTTGGGCAGGAGAGGGCATTTAATATGGCACACAGACAGTACTAGACAAACGAGAAAGGAAGGGGGAAGGCAAAAGAGGGCGATGAGGGCCACCTCTCTCTGTCCGGGGAGAGCGTCAACAAAAACAAAGAGTGGAAGGACCACGGGCGAGGAAACTCTCCTGTATGACCGGCGGCATGCGGCCGCAGCCTGCGGAAGCGAAGGAGGGGGGCGGAGCCTCCCTCTTTTCTCTGTGGCGGGGTGGATTCCACTTCCGCCGGTTGGTTTCTTCTTCAACAGCGGGCCCCTTCCTCTTTTTGTCTTTCCTCCTTCGAGAAATCTGATCGTGTGTGTGCTCGACAAAGAGAGAGAGAGAGAGAGAGAAACGAAGAAGACAGCATTCATTGTATTCATTCAATTGTCAATGAAAAAGGTGACTGTTCGTTCTTCATTCGTGAGTGCAGTTTGTGCGTGCGTCGTTCGACTCAATGAATGAACGTTTCGATGGAGCGAGTGAGGAGGAAGTAATATCACCATCAATCAATAAAAAGAGAGAGAACGCTTACTCGTTTACGACTTGCTTTTGTCGCCTGCTCTTTGGTTCTGTTTGAAGAATTCACTCGTCTTTTCATTCCTCAGTCCGCCTCTTCCTTCCTTTCGCCGGAAGGGAAATGAATTTTGATGAAGCAAGGCTAGGTTATTTTTCTTCTTCCCTACCGTCTCCAGACAGACCAGAGAGACGAGTTTCTTTCTTACTTTTCTCCCGACCTACCTCATCAGTCAGTCCAGTCCCGTTTCATCATCAATCCTCTCTTTCATCAAGGAATACAAGCAAGGAGGAGAAGTAGTCCAGACAGAAAGATGACTCCTTCCTGCTGCGTGCCTTAGAGAAGATTTCAAGACATCAGCCGGAGCCATATCATGATTTTGGTCAAGGGACTGACTCGTGTCTGGCCGTCTTGTTTCTTCTTTCTTTTTGTGCCCTGCCGATGGATGGATGGATGGATGGACATGCGGAGAGGACGGCGCTCGTCTCTTCCTTTTTGGGAGAGGCCGGAGGAGCGCGTTCCCTTTCCTTCCTTTTCCATCGTTCCGTCCCCCTTTCCTGATCTCTCCAGCAACAGATTTGTCTGTCTGCACGAACGTGTGCATGCCTCATTCAGGTAGGTTCGCGGACGGGTGGACTGACTGCCCCATCAGAGAGAGAGATCCCCTTCGCGGGCAGGAGTGGAGGGACACACGCTCGCTCGATCGCTGGGGGGCTCGTTCCCATTCCAGGTGGTGCGTGCAACGGTGCGCGGGGGATCGACACTACGAGGGGGGACGTGTGAGGGAGGGGAGATCGAAGGAGATGGAGGAGGATTTGGTTTTCGGCGATGACTTCGGGCGTCCTCGCGTCTGTCTGACAGATGAGTCATGGATCGATTCGTTCAGTCAAGGCAGGGGGGGGCAACTTTACTCGCTCCTGTTGATGATTGATTGAGAGAGATGGCAGAGACACGGGACCCCGGGGGCCAGGGACTGGTCCCCTTCCTCCTTCGTTTTTCCCGCCCGTTTTTTTTTTCTTTTCTTTTCTCGTTTCCTCCTTAGGATCTCAGCCGCACCTGAGTACCCATCCCATTGAGACACAACGCAGTCAGTGACATGCTGAGTTCTTTCACAGACACTGCACTGAAGGGAGGGAAGGGGGGGGTTTTCCCTCTTGTCCTTTTCCCTCTCTGCGTGTAGAGCGAATGCGCAGAGCAACCAGCCAGCCGTTGGCACGGAGTCATTCGGAGCGGGAACGAGGAGATCCCCGACTTATTCCTTCTCCTGGAGGAAGAAGGGGTGGAGGATGGAGATCTACGAGCACCCACGGACACATCGAAGGACTTTTGAGCGAATGGGAAGTGGCGAGAGGGATGGAGAGTGAGCGGCGGGGCAGCATCGGGAACGAGATAGGAGGGCAGCTCTCGTCACACCCCAAAAAGAAAACCGATGGACCAGATCAGATCAATATGGATGGATGAGACGAGCGTTCCCCCTGCATCTCTCGTTTCTCAATCTTTCTCTGCTTTTTCCTCTCTCCTTTCCTCTCTGCTTCCGCTCTATCATATGAAAAGCAGCGAGCCGTGATTTGGCCCATCCTACGTTTCTCGTTTCCCGTTCGTAGCAACCAGCAAGGAAGTCTTCCTGTCTGAATGAGAGTCACTGTCTTTCAGAAGTACTATTGGGGGGGGGAAACCCCACAGAGAGAATTTAAAGCAAGTTTGCATCTTTCGATGCTGCAGTGGAGTGAGTGTGGTCAGGCAGGCATTCATACGGGTTGCTGAGCGGCCCCTCTTCCCTTCCACGGGTGGGAGGGGAGCCTCGCAATCTTCTCTTCTGCCGTGACTCTTTTCCCTCCAGCAGCAGCAAAGCTAAGACAGCACACGAAGGAAGATGACCAACGGACCCACAGCAGCACAGCAGGCAGACAGGATACGGAGACTGATCCACGGACCCATCCCAGGCTTCACACCCACCGCTGTACCTCCCACTGATTCACTCTCACCATCCCTGCCCATGATGATTTCGACCGACCAGATGTGCCAAAACGGCCGTCCCTCTGGTCGGAAGAATCACAGTGCTGACTAAATGAATTGGTAGAGGTGTGTGGGTGTTTGCGCTGCCTGTTTGCGTCTCTCTTTCCAGTCCTCTTCGGATCGTTATCAACGTCCAACCTTCCTCGTCGTGCCTGCCTGTCCCCCCCCTCCCTTCTCCTCTCCCCTTTCTTTCAAGAAGCACAAAGTCCTACCTCGTCGGCCTTGCTGTCCGGGCGGGCCGCCGACCGAAAGAAAGAGCGAAATAACGGAAGAAGGGTTGACGAGAAAAGAATCCAGAAAGACTGCGAATACGGAAAAGGACTTCTCTTACCTTCATTGCCCTGTGCCTCTTTCTTAATGTCGCCTCCACTGCCTCAATACAGTCTTTGTTTGCGTCTACCCTCTCTACTCCCTGAGCAACTCGAACGATCTTCCTTGCTCCCCCCTTCGCCTTCTGTACAATGATGATGCGGTGCATGGAAGAAAAGAAGGCGCAAGCACTCCAATACCTCCCGGTGAAGCAGAGGAACGGAAGAAGGGAAAGGCCCGGCATCAATTGCTTGCGTCACCGAGACTACGTGTCCGGTGGATATAATTCAGGGAGGGCCCCCCTCAACCCCCATTCCTCC
This sequence comes from Chromera velia, assembly GCA_018398765.1. NCBI lineage: Eukaryota > Chromeraceae > Chromera > Chromera velia. The sequence continues at coordinate 17,483 of JAHBMJ010000099.1, read as the reverse complement.
ATTCGTTTATGCATGTATGCTGAATTGTTTTGATCCACTGATTCATGTATGTCTATGTATTCCAACAACTTTCCAAATCTGCTTGCTTCTAATGTGTATCCTTTCCATGCATGCATATGCATCCCCGCATCACTCCAGATAATGTTTTATCTAGTGTTTCATATTACTTTCACCTCGAGTTTTACCTCTAGTTTTGGTTAATCAGAATCTAGATCAGAATCACTGATTCACTGTGACAGAGTGTCACTAATCTGGAAAATTCCTGTGTTAATTCTGATTAGTGATTGTGTGATGAAGACTATAAAAAAGAAAATAAACTAGTAGAGCCTGAGGCTGCTAAAACTACAGTAGTGTGAATCATTCTGTGACTAGTTCTGTGACTCGGAAATACATTCCTGACAATTGCCTGGGCCCTGTGGTCCAACAGTATTCAACAGGCTGGCAACAGCTAAATTATGGCTTCAAAATTCAATATATATGTGGACGTTATGGAGTAATACATGGAGTCAAGATCTATATCAAGATCTGTTTTGCATACAATTTTGAAATCAGTTTAAGTCTAGGTTTCACTATAACAAACTTGACTCTAGACCTGACTGAATCCAAAACTAGATTCAAAAAGAAGTTTGTAAACTCAGGCTAGTTTGTGAACTATCATGATAGTTTGATAAGTTTGTAAAATTCAGTGTAAATCGCGAAATCTCTCATATTAATTGCTTGTTTCAATTAACTATATATAGTTTGAATAAAAGTGTCACTCACATGTATAAGAATAATAAACTTCGATTAACTTAAATTCGATTAACTTTGGGAGTGAAACATAGAGTCACGTATTAGAGTGACACTTCTATACCTTTATACCTAGCTTTCTAGCTAGCTTTATACACTTTGTGACCCTAAAAAAAATAGTAATACTCATTTCTCACTATTCATTTGGGAGAGTTATTCAAATCTCAAATTCTTAAAGTAGTATTCAAATGGATCTTACATAAATTTGCTTTCACACGCTATATAGTTCAGAACTAGGTTCAGAAGTGATTCACGCTTTAGTTTACGCTAGGATTTACGACGAATTTCACGTTCACTGGACCATGCTCAGGTCTATGAACATTCTGATGGTGCATTTATGCAGGAAGATCCCTGTGTAAATGAATCCTAGGATTAATTTTTCTCATAGTAGACTCATATTTTTTGCTTTAATAGCAGTTACTGTTAGACAGTCAGACAGACATAAACATTAATCTCTAAATGGCAGTCAACTCTAGCTAGACTTGACCACACATCCAAACCCTTACAAAATTTGTATTTAACTCCGCGCGCACTGACAGCGGCACTATCAGACCACTACACGGCGGACAAAATTAGAAGCGCAGGCAGGAAGGACCTCCCTGAACCTAATGTCCACTTGAAAAAAAAATATCAAGATCGTCCGCGCCTGCGGCGCGGCCAATCAAGTCTATCCAAATTTGCGGCCTAGCAAATCTCATTCAAAGAATATAAAAAAAAATTAAAAAATAATAACGTATAAATTAGTATAAATAAATCGATATATTGCCTTTAAAATACTATTCATGCCTAGGTTTTGTACATATCATCATATATAATCATACAATATCAATATTACATCCTAGATTACATCATACATAGCTTGGTGCCAGTATATGGTTATATATAACATCTCTATTCATTCATCTTCTGAATCAGAATCAGCAAGATTGCTAGTAAGATTGCTCAACCTGCAGATTTCACGGGCTTGCACCTGCGTTTTGTTTAGATACATTTGCACTTCGGGAGACGGGTTGACACGTATGCAGCTGCGATTCTTTAGCATACAGCTGCATGCCGCCTTTCAAGACACCGCCCGCGCCTGCGGCGCGGCCGGTCAAGACACTGCCCGCGCCTGCGGCGCTGCTTTTCAAGACACCGCCCCTGCCTGCGGCACGGGCCTTCAAGATACCACCCGCGCCTGCGGCGTGGGCGTTCAAGCCTATCTAAAAATGCGGCCCCACCATTCAAGTGGACATTAGGTTCAAGGAGGTAGCAGGAAGATCACATAACAATTAGGATCAGTTAGGGACAGTGGAGCATGCACTCAGGCTGTGATATGCAGCATTGAAGATGGAAGTCTATAGCTAGATAGAACTTTGCATACATAATGAATCAACTAGGAATCAACGCTTATCAATCTTTACAACGTTTGTTTATATGAAACTCAACTGAAACTCAGACAATCAGACAAGCTAGCAGGAAGATGGATTGAACTATTATCATTAAAAACATAACTTTGAAAAGATCATTCCCCTTCAAGGTGGCTCTGATGATGATGATGATGATCTGTTTGTTTTTTTAAGAACCTTTGTTAAGTTGATGATTATAACAATGAGTCGCCTGTTTGATGCAACTCAAAAAGCGTGAACAAGCAGTACTGAGTGCGAAATGGCCAGTGCACTTAAAGTTTGCAGTAAGCACGCCATGAACTTCAAGTTTCTATTCTTGTAATTCTTGTTGATAGCCTTGTGGCCCCTTATCATCCAAGTCCTTTGCTTCGATTGGGGCCCTTCAAAATGGATCGGGGCTCTGTCCCTGGAGTACTCTTCCCAGCGCTCTTCACGCTCTGCCCCCCGTCTTCTGCAAAGCTGACTGCCAAGGGACTCCCGCCTCCCCCGTGTCCAGACCCCGCTCTCCCCCCTCCCGCAGGACTTCCTACTGAAGGGTAAGCACCTCCCTGAGAGCCCTCTGCAACCCCGACTTCCCGTCCCGCTGCAGACGGCTGACTCAGCATGGACCCCTTCTGAAGCAACCCTTCATCAGCCTGGGGAAGACGCACCTCCGAGCTTCCAGAAGACGGCCGGAGGGGACTGAGTCCAGCGGAGGCTTGTGTGACGTCACTCGGAGTTCGAAGCGTTTGTTGATCTGCTCCTCTCACTGCCTCTTCATCTCGACCGACGCCAATGCGACTCAGCATTCGCTTGCCTCCTCTGTAGAAGGCTGAGAAGTGATCGACAAAAATTGTGGTCTTTCTATCGCGTCTTCCCTCGGAGCTTCCGAGTTCTGCAGATGATGGACTTGAAGCAGGCAGGCCCCTTTGAGCGTGAGGACTCGCGTCCCCAGCCTCTAGGTGGGACAATTCTGGACGCAGTCTTGATCGCCCCCCCCCTCCTTGAGATCTTCCCCCATGTCGGGAGAAGAACGAAGAGATCCGTTGAAAGAGAGGACACGTTGGACATCTGCGCACCCTTCCTCTTCCTCGTGCATTCGCAAGGCTCAAAAAAAGGACTGCGATTGCGAAAATGCCAAAAAGGAATACTAGCACCATCGAGAGTGTAAAGCCCCAACGCGAGAACCTGCAGAGAGAACAGAACAGAGAGACAGTCCAGAGAGACAGACAGAACAGAGATGGGAGCGCGTGCGGTTTGTATTCTGAAAGAAAAGTCACTTCAGCATCTTCTTTTTCGTCTAGCTGCCAAGAAAATTCAACACCCGAAATTAATGGAATCATGTTGCCGACTCTCCCTTAAGCTTTCTCCCTTTTTTCTTCCTAGCTTCATCCCCTCCCGCCCCCCCCACTCACTGACCAATTTGAGGCACGCGAGAAGCGCTCCGCCGGCTCTGCACAGCAAGGCGAAAAGAAAATGAACTGGGCTTTCCCTCTTGACAGAAAGGGAGGAATCATAATTGTCCCACAGAAAGGCGACAAGTAATTCGGTCTCCATTCTAACTCGTCTGTATCGATTCTTTCTGGCAGATCGATCGAGAGATGTGAAGTAGTCGTAGTCCCCCCCTGCCTCTCTTAGGAGTGTGACAAGAAAGAGCTAACAGATAGAGGTGATCGAAGAAGGCACGGATGTTCTGATGGATGCAACCTTCCTCCCTTCATGCATTCTGTCAAGAGACTTCCCGTTCCCCCCCCATGCACCCACCTGCACACATGTTGCTTTCTGCGGGTACAGATTGCTTTCTGCCGCCTTCAGAGATACAGGGACCCTGTTCATAGAAACCTGCACGAACACAAAAAAGGAAGAAGCGAAAGAGAGATTCAGTCGATGGTCCAGTACTGACAGACGTGTGTGTTGCATGAGTGCAACCAAATCTGCTTTCAGCCTGACGAGACACTAAACGGCCGATTCTGCTATGGATACAGCAGGATGCATTGTGATCGCGATGGACGGTGTCCATGCGCACACCGACAGATGAACACTCAGACACAGAACATGACCATTTATTGATCCTCTCATAAAATCCCACCCATCTCCCCGCCTGATCCCCCGTCGCCCCCCCAAAATGAGAATGAGAATAAACATGCTGAACGCTTGCCTGTGAACCCCACTCGACGGTGCTTCATGCTGACTCCCACAGCCCATCTTCGAAGAAATGCCTGACGCACGCATGGCAAGGAGGGAGAGAAGGAGGGAGGGAGGGAGGGAGGCAAGCAGAATGAATGAATGAATGAATGAATGAACGAACGAACGAACGAAGGAAGGAATGAATCAGCGTGGGGAGATCGAATTACCAACAGATACACAGACCGACGACACACAGAGGCGGAATGCAACCTGTATGGTTTAGTGTTCTCAAATGGAGGTATGTGCCGACTTGCCGCGCATGCAGCCCGGCCATTCAATTGAGTTCCCCTTGACTGATAGATCGAAAAGAAATCATTTGGATATTTATTCTTTCTCGCACATGCATTCTCCTGGATCGATCAACGCGATCCCTCCTCATATAGCAGCTTGACGACATCCCTAAAACCTTTGTATTCTGTTTTGTTTCATTTTGTAGTAACGGCAAAATCCATTTTGCTCTTCTTTCCTGTTTTCTTCTGCTCTAATTTGTGGAATTTCAGACCCAGAGGCAATGCATTCAAGCCGACGGACCTCCCCAAGGATCCACACAGGAGCTGTGGCTCTGGAGGTGATCCGTTGTCTCTCGGGAGAAAAAATCACTGCACACACACACACACACACACACACAGAGAGAGAGAGA